>ML833089.1:4416-16007 GCA_009831015.1 Picea engelmannii
GACTAAATTGAACTCACAATTTTTTTTCTTTCACAAGATCACATATTGCTAAGCACAAGAGATTTATCATGTGCAATAAATGTATTGAGTTTTTAAATATCACTACCATTTATTTAGTTTTTTTCATGTTATTCTAAATATAATTTTAGGATCCCATGTGTTATGCTCCCAGGTATGCGAATAGGTATGTGCCATATATATTTTTTCTTTTTCAACCCTTTGGCAATTCTCTATTCTCATCTGTAAAATATGCAATTTCTCTATGCACTTTGGCAAATGGCACTCTCGAATATGAACTAGCCAAATGACGCTTCAACCCATGCTTACTAATTGAAGTCACGGTTTAGCAAAACATATTAGGAAATATTGGGACTTTCTTCTCAGCTTCTGCTGCCCTTCCTCTTTGAGTAAGGGAAATTGAACTGTAATTTGTCATATATATTTGATTAATATTGCCATAGCTTGCTTGTTTCTGATCTAAATGGAAGTTGAAAAGACGTTTGTATTTTATGTAAATGTTGGTTAATATGTGCTTCAACAGTAACTTTTTATCTCTCAAATCAAGAGGTAATACAATCTATGAAGATTGTAGAATGTTAGATTCAAAATGAAGAAAAGAGCAGAAATATAATGGAAATAATAGAAGCAATCAAGAAACCATGATGAACGAAGATAACTAAACAATGGCAGAAAAGGCATACTCTTCATCAATGTTTCTGTAAATAATCATGTACATAGATGTACATATATAATACAAAAGACCATAACTGTCATATAATTGTATAACAATTAGGTTAACTTAACTAACCAATTAACTTATGATTAGTGTTTTAACATCCCCCCTTAATCAAAAGTTTGTTTTTTCCTGAAAAACTACAACTACTTGACAATCACATGTGTCAAGCGAATATTTAGAGGGTTGGTTGAAGATGCTCTGTGAACTCTGAAAAAAATATCAGAAGTTGATGTCTTCTACTAAATTGGTGGTTTAAGGTTGACCACAAACTCATTTAGTGGTTTCAGGATGACCACAAACCAATCTGGTGGTTTCAGGATGACCATAAACCGAATGTCCAGCAGAAGCTGATGTCTTCTACTAAATGGCATGGTTTTAAGTTGACCATAAACTAATAAGAGCTCAAAGCTCAAAAATTTGAAAATGTAACAAGTAGAACTTCATGTCTTCTGCTCAATTGGTGGTTTTAAGTTGACCACAAACCATATCAACAACAATATGTTCAAGAACAAGACTGCATACCAGAAACTAGGTTGCATACTTGATCATCTGTTCACAGGCTCTAAATCAAACTTGTAACCTGACTCAATTAGATTTCCCCCTTGTCAGGGACAAGTGGTTTCAATTCCCTTGACCGTCATTCGCAAGTATGGCCAAGAAGAGATCCAACACATCAAATTGTCTTCCGGCGGAGTCTGAAGACTCTTCAACTCAAAAGACTACATCAATTGGGCCTCGATCATACCCTAAATCATCAAATCTTGAAAAACATTCATGTCCATCAACTGTAGAAATATCTCCAATCAAGTATGACTGTACTTGTGTATAAATTCGGCGATAAGATTGCTTTAATAAATTGGCTTCCAAACGTCAACGCCAATTCCCTAACCATTCAAAATGAATTTGTTTTCGCTTGCGCTTTTGACACCTTACTGAGGGATTATTTGTCTTCCCACAAAATTTGCATGGGTGAAGATCAAAACAGTTTGACTTATCATGGCCAAACTGGTGACAGTGTTTGCACTGTATGGGTTCTTTATCTGACCGATTAGCAACATCATCATTAGCTATATCCTGTATTTGTTCCTTACAAATATCCGCAAGCTCTATCGTCTTATCATCATTCAAAAAACCTCCACTCACAAAGCAAACAGGTTCACTATAATTAAAAAAATGAAAAAGGTTGTCAGCATCCTGTACATATCCTAGTCCATATCGATTTCGTTTAAATCGTAATTCTTCCCATGGTTGAACAATATATTTATCCACAACTTTTTCGGACATAGGGACTTTATTCAACTCATCTTCATGTTTGTGACTATCATCACTAGTCAACTGAATGTCTTCATTATTTTCATCTTTGATGCCATTTTGGTTGTTGAAATCACATTGTTGGTGTCCAAGCAAACTTAACTCATCAGACAACAACTTGTTTTGATGTTTGAACATATCAATCTTCTTGTGTGTTACTTGTAAACAAGTAATCATTGTACTAAGAGTGCACTTGTTTATTGCAATTGTAAATTGTGTAGTAGAGTTAATTAATGTGCGCAATATTGTAAATAGTTCTTCAATTCTTGCCATTATGCAAAATATGGAAGAGAGATGCTTGTATGTTGATGCCACAAAATTCAATTTTGTATCCTACTGTGCATGCCAAAAGCGATCGTTTGTTGCATGAATGCCAAAAAAACTACATGATAACCAATAACGCACACAAAGATCCTAAGAGAGACCCCCTTATTCAATTTCAGGTGGGTCTACAAATAACGCCAAATATAATTTTTCAAATGCAATTTGTTGGACCCCTTATAACACCTTTACAACCACCTTATAACCTCATTATAACTTTCAAACAATTTTTCAAATGCAATTTGTTGGACCCCTTATAACACCTTTACAACCACCTTATACTCACATTATAACTTTCAAAAACTCCTGATAACACATTTACACTCTTTAACACCCTTATAACTTCAAGTACATTTAACTATAATAATGGAGAAAACTCTTCCATACAAAACCTTATAACTCTTTAAATCCACATCAAAATCTTACTTTAATTCTATTTCATAAAGAATGCACCTTATAACTCCTTGAGTTCTCCTTGAAATATATATTTTTTATTTTTTTAAATAAAATAAACTTAATAAAATCCACTTATTACTCCAATTTTTTTTTTTTAAAACATCTTGCATAAATCTATAACCTTCATAAAGCAATATTTTATGCAAGCAACAACTATTTTGGAGACAATCTAATGCCCCTTCCTCTCAACGATGGCTTAAATATTCAAGTGATCCTATGAGTGATTTGACATTTCTCTTTCTTTGAAAAATAAAAAACTTTTCTTGGCTAATAATAAAAACTTTTAAAATAATGCAGTTATACCACTGTACTTGGAAACCTCTTTGTCGCACCCTAGGAAGTTTGTAATGATTCCCTTCTCAAATAGAAAAGTCACGTCTTTGTGCAGTCGATTAACCTTTCGTTGTGCCCAACATTTGGTGCACGCACTTCCTCTTCACAAACCCTCGGCTCTTTCTACATTATTTATTACGCCTCACACGGTTTGCTCTTTGTAATGTCGTCTTTCATAGGCTCTTGGACAGTACACAGAATCGAACCCAGTTTCCTCGGTTGCGTCTAACACTCAGAAAATGATGGAGTTATTCCCTTTCTCATAACGGAACACATCGACTCGCCTTTTACTGCTCGCTCCTTGCATACGGGATGATCTCTTTTCAACGTTCTTCACTGGTCTTACGCGTGACTCTTTTGGAAAACAGTGTGTCCCAGGTAACGATGGCAGTTGAAGAATTATCACAATTTCTTTGTGGCTTCACCCCCTTTGGTCTCCAAAATTTAACTTACTTTCACTTGTATTGGATTCTGAAAATTTTCATTTCCATCGTTGAAGGAAGGACTATGAATACATCGATCCAATGATTACACTGGGTTGTTTAGTGTTGTGATGCGAGTTTAATATCTGCACCCAGATTTACAAGAGGCTCAAAATAGAATCTTCTTCTCCGTAAGCATTCAACCATTCTTACATTCTGTTAGAACAATCCTACAAGCGTCCAACCGCTCCAGCTCTTTTGGAGACACCTATGCGTATGGAAACATTAAAACCGAGCACTTGTAGACTGACTTCCTTGACTAGCAACAGAGCACCCTCGGCTGCCTTTTCTGGACGGACAGTGTGCGCGAACCCTCGGCACAATATAATTGTGTAGCTCTTGCAGACATACAAGAAAACAACTTCAGTTTCAACAGACCCTAAAAATTATAGGAATTGATAAACTACCAGACTCGTAAGATCAGCATCATGCTCTGATACCACTGTTAGATTCAAAATGAAGAAAAGAGCAGAAATATAATGGAAATAATAGAAGCAATCAAGAAACCATAATGAACGGCGATAACTAAACAATGGCAGAAAATGCATACTCTATTCATCAATGCTTCTGTAAATAATCATGTACATAGATGTACATATATAATACAAAAGACCATAATTGTCATGCAACTGTATAACAGTTAGGTTAACTTAACTAACCAATTAACTTATGATTAGTGTTTTAACATAGAATTCTTAGAAAAAGTCATTCATTGATGGAAAGCTTATAGATATGTACTATTTATTGGGCTTTCTTTAACATGAACTTAGGCCATAAGACCTTTGACAGAAAAGTCAAAAATTAATATAAAGAGCTTCTAGGTAATTTTAGTCATGTAAAAGTCTTAGTCAGTGTTTTTCCAAGAACACTAATATAGTCACATGCATAAAGCATTTCAACAACGTTATGAGAAACAAATATCTTGTCAAATTGATGTAGATTTGGTGACATAGTAGTCCTCTAACAAACAAAATCAGAGATTTTGCTACCATTTTTAAAATTTTACTGTAGTTGCAATTAGAATTGTTAGCATGTTGCTTATGCTTTAGGTTTGTTGGTTTTCAGAATTTAAAAGAGTTCTCGTCTCTCTTTTATGCTTTTCTGTTCTAGTTACTCTTGTATGATTTTCTGTTCTGGTCACTATTACATGCTTTTTTGTCAAATTGAATAGAAAAATTAGTTAAATTATCTATACAGAAATTAAGGTTTTCTGTTCTCGTCACCATTACATGTTTTTTTGTCAAATTGAATAGGAAAATTAGTTAAATTATCTATACAGAAATTAAGGTCAGTAAAATAGTATAAACTAGGTAGAAATTTTATTTTATCAAATTGGATTGAAAAATGAATTTATCCATTTATACAAGGAATGATGTCGTCTAACAAAACATCAGAATTTATTGATTAAGGGAAGTAAACGTAGCATAGGAGGCTAAACACTTCTGTTTCACAAATTCAAATAATTATAAATATATTATTGATTGTACTAAAACCGCATATACGAAATTATATATAGGTTTAGTCATGAGAATTTAATAAGGGGAGTAAACGTAGCATAGAAGGCTAATCACTTGTGTTTCAAAAATTCTTATAATTATAAATATATTATTGATTGTACTAAAACCACACATACGAAATTATATATAAGTTAAGTCTTGTTTATTATTTTCTAAATGTAATGCTAGAGGTCAGCAAAATGGAGACTATGAACTATCCTCTCCCCAGAAACGCACTTGTACAACTAATGGCAAAGTCTCAGGTTCAAACCCTTTCCCTATCTCACACAAGCGGTGTAAGTTAACAAAATAAGAAGTAAAGAAGATAATATCGAGAAGATAAATTAGGAACAAGAATGTGTAGAGTGCATTTGTATTAGATGAAAGGATGAACCTTATAGGTGAGAAACATTACAACTGAATCAAGAAACAAAACAAGAAATCCTAACCACTGATACATCTAGATAGAACAACTGGTAGTCACATACTGTTGAGGTTACAATTATAACTAACACTCACTCCCTCTTAAACTCAACAGTTACAAACATCAACATTGATAATGCCCAAGTGCTGTCTCTGAAAATCAAAAGCGTTTTTTCCTAACGGCTTTGTAAAAATGTCTGCGAGATGATCTCCTGAGCCACAAAATTGAAGGAAGATTTCACCATTATTGACTAGCTTGTGTATGAAGTGAAAGCGAGTGTCAATGTGCTTGCTTTTCTTATGAAAAATATGGTTTTTGGATAAAACAATTGTTGAAGTGTTGTCATAGAAGATAGGAGTTGGATACTTTTTTGTATGTGACATATCATTCAATAGTCTTCGCAACCACACAACTTGACAGGAAGATGAGGTAGCAGCGACATACTCTGTCTTTGCAGAAGATATTGAGACAATGGGTTGCTTTTTTGATGCCTAAGAAATCAGGTTCGTGCCCATGTGAAAAACATATCCTAAGTTGTTTTTTTGGTCATCTAGGCTACCTGCAAAATCACTATCAGTGTTACCAGAAAGATGATTATCTTCAGACTGAGAGAACCATAAACCAAAATTAAGAGTGCCTGCAACATATTTTCGAATCCTTTTCGCCATCTTCCAGTGAGAATATTTGGGAGATACCATGAACCTGGAAACAAAGCCGACTGCATACATAATATTTGGCCTAGTTGTTGTAAGATACAACAAACTTCCTATTAAACTTTTGTACAAGGTAGAATCCACTGTAGGGCTTTCATCTTGTTTGCTCAATTTTGTACCTAGGGGTATAAGAGTTTCTGTTGGATTGCAGTCTTCCATGCAGAATCTTTTGATGATGCCTACATACTCTTGCTGAGAGACAAAAATCCCTTTGGTTGATTGGTCAACCTCAATCCCCAAAAAATATTTCATTATGCCAAGATCTTTCATCTCAAAAACTCAGATTGCATGGCATGTTTAAAACTGGTTAACTCAATATTTCCAGTATACATCATGTCATCAACATATAAACATACAATCAGAATTTTACCTTCCTGATCTGTTTTTGTGTATAGATTTGGCTCATTTTGGCTTCTACTGAAACCATTCTTGATCAAGTAAGTGTCAATTCTGTTGTACCAAGCTCTTGGAGCTTGCTTTAATCCATACAAGATTTTCTTCAACCGATACACTTTGGTTGTCTTCTCTTTGACTTCAAATCCAGGTGGTTGATTTACATAGAACTCTTCTTCTAAGATACCATTCATGAAAGCTGACTTGACATCCATCTGGTATACTTGCCACTTGTGTTGAGTTGTTATGGCTAAGAGAGTCTTTACAGTGTCCAACCTTGCAACTTGAGCAAATGTTTCACCATAATCAATGCTTGGTTGCTTTGAGAATCTTTTGGAAACAAGTCTTGCCTTGTGTTTTTCAATCTGCCCCTTTTCATTGAGTTTAGTTTTGTAAACCCACTTGACACCAATACTTTTTTTGTGTCTGGGCAGATCAACATGATCCTATGTCTTGTTCTTCTCAATGGACTCAATCTCTTGGTTCATGGCTTGAACCCAATGTGGCTCTTCAACTGCCTCTTTAAAGGATGTAGATTGACATGACATTAATGCGAAAAGATTGTGCTGATCAATATCATCCAACTGCGGATGGATTTTTTTCAAGCTTCGAGTTCTCTGATTTTGAAGTTCAAAGGATGAATTTCTGCTTGAAGAAGAGTTGTCTTGAGGACTTTCAGGCTGTGCTTGTATCTGCAATCTTGGAAGGACAGACTGATGTGTTTGTTGTCTTGAATTGTTTGTGTTCTTAGGAAGTGGCAACAATATTGGATTTTGACTATTGATAGGACAATTTTCAGACTCACTCCAGAACTGATTTTCAAGAAATTTGACATTTCTGCTGAGAATGAGTTTATTTGAAATTGGATTGTAGAGTTTGTAGGATTTGGATGTCTCACTGTAGCCAACAAAAATGCATTTTTCACTTCGATCATCAAGTTTCTTCCTCAATTTGGAAGGTATGTGAGTGAATGCAATGCATCCAAATGTCCTAAGATGAGCAACATTCAGTTTTGTCCCACTCCATGCTTCTTGAGGGACCTTCATTTTGAGACTGGTGGTTGGAGATCTATTCAGAAGATAAATTGAGCATGCTACTGCTTCAACCCAAAATAGATTTTACAGACATTTCTCTATGAGAAATCTTCTTTCCGTGTTCATTATAGTCCGATTTTTCCTCTTAGCCACTCCATTTTGTTGTGGAGTATACTTGGCTGTAGTTTGCATGATGATGCCTTGTGATTTGCAGAAATTTGTAAATTCTTTGGAGCTGTATTCTCCTCCTACATTTGACCTAAGAATATTCACATATTTCCCACTCTGTTTTTCAACATCAGCCTTGAATTCTTTGAACTTTGCAAAAGTTTCAGACTTGTGTCTGAGAAAATAGATTCATATTTTCTTGTTAAAGATATCAATAAATGTTAGGAAGTAAAAGATACCGCCCATTGACTTTGTTTGCATTGGTTCATAGAGGTCTGTGTGAACCAACTCTAGGTGTTGTTTGGCTCGAGTGGTTCACTGTGGAAAACTTGTTCTCTTATGTTTTCCAAGAATGCAAGACGCACATGGGGGATTTTGTTCTTTGAAGATAGGTAGACTTTTGACCATGGAGTGTTTCTGTAGAAGGCTTAGACTCTGAAAGGGTAGATGTCCAAATTTTGCATGCCAAATGATAGTTTCATTGGGGGTGGATGCACTTTGTGCATAAGATTGGATCAAATTTGTAGTTCTAAGGGTCAGAGGAAACATTCTATTCCTAGTCATGTGGATTTCAAAAATCAATTTTCTGCTGGAAGATTTGTCATATATCCTACATGATGCTCCTTCAAAAAGTACCTTATAGCCATTTTCAACTAGTTGACCTACACTTAATTGATTATGTTTCAGATCTGGAACGTGATAGACATTGTTTATGTCTTTCTTTACATTTTGTTTAGTGAGAATAGGTACAATTCTTTTTCCTTGAATTTTGATTAAAGAATCATCTCCAAGTGTAATATCAGATGAAATAGAAGAATCAATGCATGAAAGTAAATCTTTGTTACCTATCATGTGATTGTTGCATCCACTGTCCAGCAACCAAAGGTCTTTGTGTCGTTCTTCAATCTTGTGGCATGAGAGAAACATACCATCTGAGGTTTCTCCTTCATGATTTGAGACATGTGCTCTTCCCGAGTGTTTATTTGCTTGCTTCTTTTGTCATTCAGATCCATAGTGCCCATACTTTTTGCAGTAGTAGCATTGTATGATTTCTTTTTCATTTGATCTCATCCCTCTGGAGGCTGAAAATTGAAAATTCTAATTCTGGTTTGGATGTCTGTGACCTTCACTTGAGTGATTGTTACTTGGACTTCTCCCTTTTCCTCGGTGACCTCTGCCTCTGCCTCTCTCTCTGCTGAAAGAAAATTGAGTCTTGAAAGCGTTGGTTATTGACTCATCTTTGATATGTAGTATGGTCTCATGTGTCAACAAAGAACCCATTAGTTCATCTGTGGAAAATTTTGACAAATCCTTGGATTCAAGGATGGATGTAACAACCATTTTGAATTTCTTTGGTAGACTTTTGAGGGATTTTTCAATGATCATTTTGTTAAGCCCTAATATTGGTTCATTACCCCTTAATTGAGGTATATTATATTAGTAATGTTATTTTATTTATATCGGCTTTAGACCATTAGTTGTAATTATACCTCCTAGTCTCCTATATATACCAATGAGACATTTTCATTTTTAATCATCTTGGACTTGAACATTTAAGTGGGGTAAAATGAGGTTGCCCCCTTGAAGAGGCTTATTATCTGAAATTATCTTTTTTTCAAGGCGTTGAATACTTTTTCTGAGGTTTTTCTATGCTATATTGATATTTGGTTCTTAACATATGGTATCAGAGCTCAAGGTCTTCGGGTTTCGCTGCTAAATCTGAAACACCTTGGCATTTTCGCTATAACATTTTTTCTACAACGTTTCAGAAGGAACATCTTGGAGGATATTTAGTAGACGGATCAAGGTACGTTGGATTCAAAATTCAGCTCCTGAGGCCTTATACTTTCAGATATACAACCTATATAAGATAGGGTTCTGGAATCATTCTGAACCGAGTCATTGCAGAATTTTCGCTATAAAAACTTTTCTGTAACGTTTCAGACCCTGAAATCTGGAGGATATTTACAAAAATTAGTAAGGTATCTGTGGTAAAACGTTCAGCTTCTGGGTCATCTTAAATTTGTAGATACACCCTGTTTAAGATAGGGTATTTGACTAGTCCTATTGACTAGTCTCAAGAAGGTGTTCTAGGTAAAACAATCATAACTTCTTCCTAGAGTATCAAAATTGAGTGGAACTGGTTTTATTGGATCGTGGACAGTGTTTAGTATTTCTGGTGCGAGTTTCAGAATTTTATATCAATTATTTTGTGCGGGGCACGCTATACAAGTGGGATCTCCTGGAAAGGCCAAATATCGGCAAGTTGTGGGGAAGTTACCGTAAATTCCACTTGACACGTCCAATTTTGATCAGACCTATGGCATTGCAGAGAAGAAATATCAGAGAACTACATAAAAGAAAGTTTCATACCCAGAAGGGTCGAAAATTGGGAGATACAACAAAAGAAATATTGTCTAGCAGAACCACCTCAAAATCAAGGTTCAAAAGTGATACTTGGCCAACATGCCACCAGAAAAGAGAACTTCTACACCAAACAAGCCTCCAGAAAATCCTACTTGGACTCTTGATGAAGGTGAAGAAATGTGTAGGGACATAAATGAACTACAAAAGAATATGGATTCAATGGAAGCTATGTTGGATAAAAGGTGAGATCATGGAAGTATTGAAAAATTTTGTAACAGAGAAGACACTTGAAAGTGAAAATGCATCCCATGAAATTCATGATGAGGACACAAGGAAGGTGAATCAAGAATGGAAAAACTCCAATTTTGGTTTGAAGATCAACCACATTCCTAAGATTGATATGAGAAAGTTTGATGGCAAGGACCCAATCACATGGATACTTCAGATGGAGCAATTCTTTGATCTCCATAATGTGCCACATACACAAAAGGTACGAATTGCTTCTTTATATTTAGAACCTAATCAATTTGTATGGTATTGATGGATTTGTTCTTGCAAATCACTCGTTACTTGGACAATTTTCACGGAAGAAATGATAGCACACTATGAGGATACAAGGAGCAATACCTTTTTTAGCCAATTGATAAATCTCAAGCAAAAAGGTTGAGTTACGGAGCACATTAAGAACTTCCAAAGATTGAATATAAAGGTAACTGATATTCCAGATGAGCACTTGATTGATGTATTCATAGGAACTTTAAATGATCACATTCAACATGAGGTTCGCCTTTGGTAACCCAAATCATTGGAGAATGCATTTAAGGTGGAAAGAAATGTTGAATGTAAAAATATGGCTATGGCTACTAAAAGGACCAATCCTAACATCTATAGAGAGAACAATGTTCCTCCTTCTAAAACACCTCAACCTACAAGGTTGACACCTCAATAATTGAAGGAAAGAAAAGCAAAAGGTTTATGCTTTAATTATGACAGCAAGTACAGTAAGAGACATAAGTGTGGTGAGAAGAAATTATTCTACATAGATTGTGAAGAGGAAGAAGAATAAGAACAAGAACCATCTCAAGATGAAAACGTAGAAGCAATTTCGTCTGAAGAGTTGACTCCCACGATATCGTGTAATGCATGGGCTGGAATTAGCACTCCTCAAACCTTCAAGATCGAAGGATACATCAAAAAGAAAAAGATAATAGTCTTAATTGATTCTGGCAGTACTCATAATTTCATTCACTATAAATTAGCCAAAGATCTCAATTGCTTTGTATATCTAGCACCAGAGTTTCAAGTAATGATTGCAGATGGAGGAACTATCAATTGCTCAAGAAAATGCAATAAGATC
>ML833089.1:27738-38688 GCA_009831015.1 Picea engelmannii
TATTATTCATTTTAATGATCCTATTGACTGTCATAAAGTTTTTAAAGAGACTTCTTGGTTTTGGGGAAGCATGGGAATTTTTATAACCCCTTGGTTCCCAAATTTTGGTCCTAACTCTATGTTAGTTTCTAGAATGTTGGTTTGGGTTTGTCTTCCCAATTCGCCATTAAATTTCTGGTATCTATTAGTTTTTGAGTATATTGGGAATATATGTAGTTTCCCATGTAGGGAAGTTATGTTTTAATGTGTTTTCATTTTGATCAAATGGAATGTACAACAATAGTTTTTCTCTACAAAAGTTTTCATGGTTGATGTGTTTGTTGTATTTGACAATGCGTATTACATTTGGTTTTTTTTCTTTTTGATATGGGTTACCAGTTTTTTTGTAATGTGATACAAACTCTGCAAAGCAGATATTTTGAATAAGAGGTGGACGCTGGAGGTAGTAATCAATAATAGAGCAACATATCACGTCCTATGAATTATCAGGATTTTTTTTAGCAAATATGGTGGTTTTTGCACGAATGTGAGTTTGTCAAGTGGAGATGTGTTTATGAAGACACATTTCCTTGAACTACAGTTAAGAGGCAAGGAAAGTGCAATGTAGACTGCTTGTGGAACAAACATTTGTTGAAGATTAAGTAATGTATTTCCAAGTGTACGTATCATTTGCATAGCATCAATTTGACTTTTTTCATGTTCTCTGAATGCACTTGTCATAGATTTGTCAACCTTTGTCATGTACAAGGTACAATATGATGCTGCAACATATGCATTGAGGACATACTGTGAATTTGTATTTGCATTCCACATAATTCGCATGTCCTTGGAGAAACCCTCGTTCCAAATATGTGAAAGTTTTCGTTTAAGAAAAATTGTTGGTTGTTTAAGTCTAGATTGTATCAGACTGATGTACTCATATTCGATTAGATTTAGTTCTACCAAGAAGTCTTCAAAACTCATTTATTCATCGAAGTCTCATTTTTCTAGAAATGCGAACAAAGATTTTGATTCCTCAATGAGAACATTGTTCTTTAAACTAATTGGTTCTATGATTCTTGTTGTTCTCATTGGTGACGCATGGAAGTTGTATATGCAATGTGAATTCTTTCATTTTTTATAGCTTCTTGTATGGTAATGTCTATGAACTTTGGCAAGTTCTAGATGCAAATGGTCTGTGTTGCACGTTATGTATCTATCCAGAAACTGCTTGATTTGTGAGTTGTTGTCATTTCCATAGACCAGTGCACCCTCTATCCATAACAATGTGTGGTCTTGCTCACTCCCTCTATTTTGGAACTTAGTCTCAAAATAGTAGTTCGATATTTTTTTGAAGAACGTTTAATCATGAAATATAAGTTTCTTCGAAGTATTTACTTTATGTCTATAGTAACGAGTACATGTCACTGGGTCTTTTCTTATGAGGTAGTCAATGTCATCATTTTCCAATGTATCAGTTTGTTTTTTCCTTTTCTTGTTCCTATATAATGTAGACACCGTAGTCACCAACAGACCCCAGTGATGCTCTGCACTTGTAAATGTGATGAAAAAAGTTGGGGGTCCCAATTGTCAAATCATTGCAAATATAGTTTTCTTGTTTTGTTGCAAGTAGTTAGGAGAGATGCCAATGTTTTTGAAATCTATTTATCCAATATCAAATTTTAGTATTTTTTCTAGGTTTGCTTTATACTTGGCATCTTTGCCCAATAACTTTCTAACTTATAGATGTCATTTTCTTATTTGCACCCACATGCAAGAGAGCACTTTCTCAATTATTATGCGCATTGTTTTGAAAAACAAATTTGTTATGTGACAGGAGAAGTCACTGCTTGAATGTAGTAGTTCCCATCGAACTATTTTTTGGTAGCTAAATCATTCTGTGATGTCATTGGCACATGGATCTCCATAGAACAATGTTGGGAAGTTCATTTCATCAATAAATTTGTCTTTGAATATTCCAAGTGGATGTTGCCCTTCAACATGTGCAATTTCGACAATCTTGTCTTGCAAGTCATGAATTCGTGTTAAGGCCCTAACCCTTCATGTAGGTAGAACAATATATTTCGATGTAATAAAGGTCAATATTAATAAGGCCTTGCAATAAGGTAGAATAAGTCGAATGTAAGAAAACCTAATAGAAGCTTCTACTTCTAGAAGGATCTTCCTCTAGATGGTTATCTTGATAGACATATTTAGTATAAATAGGAGTTGAGGGTATGATAACCCTATCTTGGATATTATTGTAATAGAGCTCTACTCGACTGGAGGTTGCCCCCTCGAAGAGGCAAGTGAACATTGCTCTCAGTAATCAAAGTGTTATTTCTGGTGTTATTTTGGTTTCATATCGATCTTATTGTGGTGTTGTTCTGGTTATATTGTTGTTCCTCTGCCATTTATAGCATTTTATTTCTGTTCTACATACTTTTTATATCTGGAATATTACAAGTGGTATCAGAGCACTTTTCTTGGCAGAAAATTGTGGGTTAATTTTTTTTCAGGGTAGAGACGTATTCTGACGTCTTTAAGCTACATACATCTGTCGTTACACACATAAACCCACGGTTGAGGGATTCATACATATAAGAAATACAAGTGGTTCTTAAGCGCACATTTGTTGGCCACTCTTGTAACCCTGTTGGTTCGAGTGGTAGCGCATTAGACAACACCTGCATACGAATTAACCTAGATTTCTTGAAGCCCTCTTTAGATAATTCGATCGACCGCTTGACTGTTATAGTGCCACCGAGAACAACACTCGGGAAGATACTCTCTAGTACCTGGGTAGTCGGGTAGTACAACTAAGGGCATGGTCTAGCCTCCTTAGTTGGTGCTCTAAGATATTGGTCTGAGTACTATTGTTGGATCCCGTACATATATAAGAGAGCTATAGCACAGGGAAAACCCTTGTCTGTAGAATCCTTGGGGATGGAAACAAAAAATATAGCAGACAAGATTTATTGTCGTGCAACTGTGTTCGAGTTTCCAAATCACTACACATTTCTTCCTGGTTAAGCATTTGGGCATGTCATCACTGCAGTATTCTTCAGACCAAAGTATAACTCCACAAGCGTAAAAAAAAATAAAAACTAGAAATTTTTGCACCATTATTTGAGACCTATTGCATTGGATTTATCTCTTCACCTTTATCAAATTCATACCTATCATTTTTCGAGAAAAATTTTGACCCCACTCGCCCATTTTTCGTTCCCTCGTCATCATGGCCCATACCCATAGCCAAGACTTGGAAGCTCGCTTCAATACCCTGCAATTTAATTTCACAGAGACCCAACAAGAAGTGAGACAACTCAATGCCAATATTGCCACCATCAATCAAAACATGCATTCCTCCATCACCGCATCAATTGACAAACTCAAAGAAGATCTCAAACAAGACATGACTACCCATCTTGAATCTATCGTTTCGATGATCTGTATCAAGCTGCATATCCCTGCAGATCTCCCTTTATCTGATCCACCTTTGCATACCAAAGTTGAAAGTTCCTCTCATTCCCAAAATTATTAGCCCCATCACTTTCAGTGTGACCTACACCTTTCGTGGGTGGATGTGAACAAATTTGATGGCTCCGATCCCACTAGTTGGGTCACTAAAATGAAACATTATTTCTCGTTGTATGGCATTACAAATGACTTGGCCAAACTCCGGTATGGTGTTCTCCATCTAGATCAAGAACGTTGGCAATGGTGACAATGGAGAAAAACTGCCCATCAAGGGTATATTGCCTGGACACACTTTGTGGCAGAGCTTTATGAATGCTTTGACACTAACACCAACCATTTATGTTGTTTGACAAAGTTGAAACAATATGGCACACTGGAAGACTTTATAGCTTCTTTTGAGCGACTAGCTTTTTGTACAGAGGGCATGTTTGATGTTTTTTTTCGAGAATGTTTTATCAGTGGCCTCAAGGATGAGATTCGTGCCCATGTCCTCATGGCTCGGCCTCAGAGTTGGGTGGAGGCTACTAAAAAAGATAAGGAAGTACATCGGGTTGTCTCTTCTCAAAATAGGAAACCCTCATTTATGTCTCGCACTAAACCAATAAATCCCACTCCTACTCCACTAAAGATCCAAAAATTGACCAAGGCCGAAATGGCTGAACGCCAACTCAGAGGCCTTTGTTATAATTGTGATGAGAAATATTTTTCGGGCCACAAGTGTAAGGAACAAAAGATTTTTATGTCCATCTCGTAGGATGTTTCGGAAGAGGATGTCAAAACTGCCCTTGTTTCTGAGTCACCTGAACCCATTGTCATAACCCCTCCCTCAGCCCCTCCCAAAGTAGAACCGATCATTTTCCTAAATGCTCTCACTGGATTCTCTACTCCCCAAACCCTCAAGCTAATTGGTTACATCAAGCATAGGAAGATCATCATTCTTGTTGATAGTGGAAGCATCCATAATTTTATTCATCGTCACATTACCCAAGAAATTCATTGCTATATCCATGCAGTGAATAATTTCTAAATCATTATTGCCAATGGCAGCGCCATGAAATGTGGAGGGCGTTGTGAAAATGTGTCTCCAAATTGGTGACTACCACTTGAAATCTCATATGTTTGCTATCGACATGGGTGGTTGTGACATTGTGTTGGGTGCAGACTGGCTAAGGCCTTTGGGTCCCATTCTCATGGATTTTAAGGAATTAACCATGCAATTCGACCAGGGGGGCAAAAAATATAATTTCCAAGGCATCACCGTTGGTTCACTTGAGATCATTAGTTCCCATTGCATGGAAAAACCACTAAAAAAAAGTTATTTTGGCGTTATTGCCGAACTCCATGCCATACAAGCAACTGAGACATCCTCTGTGACGCAAGACCTCCAATCCATCCTCCTTAAACATCAAGTGGTCTTTTTCACTCCCCAGGGATTCCCTCCTTCCCATGGTGTTCATGATCATTCCATTCCCCTTGTACCAGGAAGCCTTCCTCCCAATATTTGTCCCTATCGTCACCCTTTTTTCGAAAAAAATTGAGAAAATGGTTCAAAAACTGCTTAACGCGGGCGTTATCCGCCCTAGTACGAACCCCTACTCTTCTCTTGTGGTCATGGTCCTTAAGAAAGAAGGTTCTTGGCGCATGTGTCCTGACTTCCACGCCCTCAACAAACCCACCATTAAAGACAAATTTCTCATTCCTGTCATTGATGACCTCTTGGATGAATTGAGTGGCGCCCAGTTCTTTACCAAACTTGATATTCGTTCTGGCTACCACCAAATCCATATGAAAGAGGCATACATTCTTAAGACTGCCTTTAGAACTCACGAGGGCCACTATGAGTTTTTGGTCATGCCTTTTGGCTTGTGTAATGCCCCCTCCACCTTCCAAAGCCTCATGAATCATGTATTTCATCCTTTTCTCCGTCATTTTGTCTTAGTTTTCTTTGAAGATATTCTCATCTATACAAAAACTTGGATAGAGCATCTTGCTCATGTGGATCAAGTTCTCCATCTACTCTCTCAGCACCAACTTTTTCTAAAACAATCTAAATGTGCTTTTGGCACCTCAGAAGTCGAGTACTTGGGTCATCTTGTTGGCAATGATAGAGTCAGGGTGGATCCTAAAAAGATTGAATCTATGCAAGACTGGTCTCACCAAAAGACTCTCAAAAGCTTGCATGGATTTATGGGCTTAACAGGTTATTATCGCAAGTTTGTTAAGAATTATGGAAAGATTGTAGCACCTCTCACTGCACTCCTTAAAAATGATTCTTTCACTTGGACTCCAACAACTGCTCATGCTTTTCAAACCTTGAAGATGGCCATGTGCACCACTCCAGTCCTGGCCCTTCCTGATTTCACAAAGACCTTTGTCCTAGAATGTGATTCTTCAGGGAAAGGTATTGACATTGTCCTTATGCAAGAGGGTTGTTCTTTCGCCTTTACCAACAAACAACTGTCTGAACGAAATTTAGGCAAATCAATCTATGAAAAGGAAATGTTGGTTATTCTGCATGTCGTTGATTTGTGGCACCCTTATCTATTGGGGCAACGCTTCCAAATTAAGACAGATCATCAAAGCCTCAAGTATTTTTTGGAACAACGCATTTCTTCCCCAGAGCAACAAAAATGGGTGACTAAGCTCTTTGGATATGATTATTAGATCATTTACAAGAAAGACAAAGACATTGTGGTTGTGGATGCACTTTCCTGAAAATATGAAGATGACATCTCCCTTTTCTCTCTCCTTCATTGTACCAGATTGGCTCCAAGATGTTCGCGAGGAATGGCTACATGATCCCAAAAGTTCTCATCTGATACAACAATTGCAGTCAAATTCTCCAGTTTCCCCAAGGTACTCTTGGCTCCATGATGAGCTTCGATACAAAGGTCGTTTGTATTTAAGTAAACAGTCAAAACTTAAATCCATGGTACTTTCTGAGCTTCGTGCTACACCCACAGCGAGGCACTCCGGGTTTACCAAAACCTATGACAAGGTCAAATGTTCTTTTTTCTGGGATGATATGAAACAAGATGTTCGTAATTTTGTAGCTGAATGTGATGTGTATCAATGTAACAAGGGAGAAACAATCAAATCTCCTGGCACACTACAACCGCTTCCAATTCCACTTGCTATTTGGAGGGATATCTCTATGGATTTTATTACAGGCTTACCTAAATCGGGTAATAAATCAATCATCATGGTGGTAGTTGATCGCCTTTCCAAGTATGTTCATTTCTGTGCTCTTCAACACCCATTTACAACATGCACTGTGGCTCAACTTTTCATGGATCAGGTCTTCAAGCTTCATGGCATGACGCCTTCTATTGTTTCTGATCGGGACCCAACTTTCACCAGCAATTTTTGGCAAGAATTGTTCAAGCTACAAGGCACCCAATTGCATCTCAACACAACTTATCATTCCTAGATGGATGGTCAAACCGAAGTTGTCGACAAGTGTTTAGAAACATATTTGAGGTGTTTTGCATCGGAAAAACAAAATTAGTGGGCTCAATGGTTACCCCTAGTTGAATGGTGGTACAACACTTCATACCATACAACCACTCGCATGACTCTTTTTGAAGTGGTATATGCACAAAATCCACGTTTAGTTCTCTCATATTTACCATGTGTCTCGAAGGTCCAGGCAGTTGACCAAATGATTATAGTTCGAGAGGCTATGCTCCGTACCCTCAAAGAGAATTTGGTCATGGCCTAGAATCACATGAAGCAACAAGCAGATCAAGGTCACTCTGAACGTTAATTTGCAAAAGGGGATCAGGTGTTTCTTCGACCGCAACCTTACAAGCAAAATTCCCTCAAGGCCGACCATTGTTAGAAGTTGGCGCCCAAATTTTATGTTCCTTATACCGTTCTCAAGCGTGTGGGACAGGTGGCCTATCAATTAGCTTTGCCCAGTCATTCTAAGCTACATCCTGTTTTTCATGTTACATGCTTAAAGAAGGTGATTGGAACTAAGTGCAAAACTCAAACCAACCTTCTAGAGTTGGACGAAGAAGGCTCCATTTGGCTACAACCACAAGTAGTTTTGGACCAGCATGAGCGTCTCCTCTGTCAGCGAACCATCGAGGAAGTGTTAGTCCAGTGGAAAGATACAACTCCAGTAGATGCCACTTGGGAACTAGCTACCATTCTGTAGCAATTTCCACATCTCAAGCCTTGAGGACAATGTTGTTTTTAAGGGGGAGGACATGTTAGGGACCTAACCCCTCACGTAGGTAGAACAATATATTTCGATGTAATAAAGACCAATATTAATAAGGCCTTGCAATAAGGTAGAATAAGTCAAATGTAAGAAGACCTAATAGAAGCTTCCATTTCTAGAAGGATCTTCCTCTAGATGGTTCTCTTGATAGACATATTTAGTATAAATATGAGTCGAGGGTATGTGAAACCTAGCTTAGGTATTATTGTAATAGAGCTCTGCTCCACTGGAGGTTGCCCTCTTGAAGAGGCAAGTGAACATTGCTCTCAGTAATCAAAGTTTTATTTCTGGTGTTATTCTGGTTTCATATCGGTCTTATTGTGGTGTTGTTTTGGTTATATTGTTGTTCATCTGCCATTTATAGCATTTTATTTTTGTTTTGCATACTTTTTATATCTGGAATATTACAATCCATTGTGAGTAAGTGAAGCCATGTATCAATGTTTTAGCAGGTATTTAATTCTCTGATTCATCTCTTGTATCAAATTCACTAGTAGTGTCAAAAGTTGTGTAAAGTTTTCATTTCCTTGTTCAAGAACATGGTTATAGTTATCATTTATACAATTGTTTTGTGCTTTGTACAGGGCCTTGAAACAAAATTCTTTTAATGCTTTCATGACAATACGCACACACACTCTACTTGTTTGGTATGAATTTTTGTATTGCAAACATCTTTTGAGAGCTACAACAATTGTCATTGTTTTTCTCATGAATTGTGGCAAAGATTTTTGCACAACATCTAGTTGGACATGCACATTAATAATTGATCATGTTAAGCCCATTTGGGGTCGTTTATAGCCCTAGGGCTTGATTTGTGCAAATGCAATTCACAGAGACACAAGTCTCTCTTCAAGTTCTGTAAGTGTACTTACATCTTGTAGTGGTGTGTTACATCTTATTTGGTGAGGTGTTGCAAATTGTGACAATTTTCCATTTTCAAGTGATCGTTTGCACGGAAGACAAATTTTTGTAGTGGAAAATGTTCTATCATTTAGTGTTAAGATGATGTATTCTTTTTGCAAGTTAGGGGTGAAAGACTTAGTATTTTTTGCAAAATTCAAATCGCACATGAAATGGAAAGAGTGTCTTTAATTTGTTTCATATAGATCTGCTTTGCATCTCTCTTTCCTAGACAAGGATGCGTAGCAAGTGTTTGTTGGTTTTCAATGCTAGCATTGCACAATGTTGGCTCTAGTCTACAATATGTGATTTTCTCCTCTTGCTTAGTATCATGACCATTGTGGGATATGTAGCTGCACCTGTTTCTCTCACGTACCTGTTTTTTCAACATGTGGTAGGTTAACTTATGGTTGTCACTTGAAACTAGTTTCACTTGTCGACAAGCCATGTTGAAGGTGGAATCGACATTTGTTACGAGCATTGCCTCCTCACCATATCGATGGTGCAAACAATGATGTTCTTTGTTATTGGACATGTGATGTTTGTGTTCAGCAGGAAGTGTGTAAATGAGTTTGTTTTGTGCAGCACAACTTTTTTTTGGTTGTGATATGTGAGTTTGTGCTTCTTGGTCGAGCTCCCTTTCACCTCATGATGATCGATCATACAACTCAGAGGTGTAGAAGGAAGTGCACCAATTTATTTATTTCTTTCACGTATGACCTTTTTCAAGTTGTGATAAGTCAGTGTACGTTTTTTGTTTAAGCTCTGTATGAACTGAGGACAATTGGGATGAGTTTCATCTTGATTAGACAATATGCGATGCTTATGCAGTTTCGATGCGGTTTGGGAGGCATGGACATTGGATCTAATTGGTCATTTGTTAATCACGTGTGATTATGCTAGATGGGTCTAGAGGGATTTGGATGTTGGAACCGATATAATTGAAGGATGGAAAGGGGAGATTGTTGAGGGATGACTCAAGAACTATCTTTCCAAGCTTGAATTAAATCCCTTCATGACAATCCCTTGAATTAAAGCCCTTCATGACAATCCCTATCAATGAAACTTTGGGTATTTTGATAGGTTTCAACTCCAATCTATTCCAAGATAATTTTATCTTTTCTTTGTAGTGTTTTTTTCAAGGTCCATTTTGGACAACTTCAAATATGTTCTTAAGAGAAAGACTATGAGAATTATAAACAAAGAATCCTCCCAAGTTTGCTTGATGTCTTATTCTTATTTTTTTGAATAAAAATTACAAATTTTTTCGAAGGAATATATACATATATTACTAATTAATTTATATAATAGCTTACTTATACTCTTTCTCTCTAAGTACTAGTTAACACACATACATAGAGAAAGAGAAGTAAGTACTTAGAAGAGAGAATATTTACATATATTCTCTCTCTCTCTCTCTCTCATATATATATATATATATATATATATATATATATATATATATATATATATATTCATGCACGCACACATCTTCTAAGTTCTAATCACTATATATGGGTAGGTGCAAGAAGTTTCAGACCGAAATCATTGCAATGGGAATGCATGCTTGCTAAAAGTTTAGAAATGTTCACACACTCTATAAATATGCACATGTTCCTCTTGCTTTGGCCCTTTCCGAACCTCCATATATGTCCCATGCACACCTCCATAATGCCCTCTACATACTATATTTTAAAAGTGCAAATGTGTTTCTGAAAGCACATGCATCTTTTTGAAAGTGCATGTGCATTCCTCTATGTAAAAAATAAATGGGTCTTAATCCCTAAATGAACCTTCTTGAGCTCAAGCTCCATGGTTAGGGGAGGACAACTTTTGTTCCTTGGGCCCTAAAAGTAGCCTATTGGGCTTAGAAACCTTTAACAACACCTACAAACCACAACAAAAGTATTATCTAGGGTTTCTTTGGCATTATACACTACAACAAAATAAACAATTAACACCTAAAATAGCGTCAGAATTTAGTGTATTTTAGTTCACGAATTGGACACCTTTTTCCGTCGCAAAACTGGGCACAATATGGATTGTTTATAATTGCATCGGATTTAGCGTCGGAAAATTAACACTAGGAATAGTTCCAGGAGTAAGATCAGAAATAACACCATGAATAACGTCGGAAATAATGCTTGGTTTAGCGATGGGAATAATGTCAGAAATAGCATCTGGAGTAGCGTCAGATATTGCTTCTAGTTTCGCTTCTAATATGCCTTCCAATTTTGCTTCCAGGTTGGCTTCTGCTTTGGCTTCCAGTTTTACGCCCAACTTTGCTTTTGATATGGTTTCCAATTTTTCTTTTGGTTTGGCTTCCAATTTTACGTCTAGTTTTGCTTCCAATTTTTCTTTTG
>ML833090.1:7681-22900 GCA_009831015.1 Picea engelmannii
TATATGGTATTTGATCCAAGTGATTGGCATTAATGAGAACTCCATATGCAAAATGAATTTTAAACTATGAAGGAGGCCTTTGGGCACCAAATGCATCTACAAGGAAAACATGGCAAGACCCACTGCTTTACTCCAAAACTTATCCCAGAGACTTCCCATGGCCAAGGATGAATTTAATATGCTTGGACGAGGTTGGAGATGATACGTGTGCACTTGGTCTCAACCATTCCTTCATTCTATCACTTTAGGCACCATTCTCGCCACATTTATCCCTACTTTTCATTGTTGATGTTGTGAATCACGTGATGCAACTTTTTTGGTTACATGATTATGATATTTCTTCATTAGACATAGTCTAATGTCACTACCATGTGCTTTGATACATTTTTTTGTCATAGCCTCATGTTTTTTATGTATATATGTGGCATAGTGCACTCTCGCTTACTAATTGGATACCTCATTTTTCACACCTTCTCTTGACATTTGTTGAAGGTCTATAATTCTTACTTGTCTTTAATATCAATTGTGGAAATGAGGTGTAACGATCTACACAAAAGACATGAAGGCATGCTAAATCTCAAAAATTCAAATTCCATCAATTAATCAAATGCACTAATAAGTTGGGACAATATCACACCAAAAGCACAGTCATGAAAGCAATATGCAATTAAGACGAAAACATTTGTAAGACAAGCAACTAAAACTTCCATCAAAGCACATGCGATATATCATCAAAAGCAACCGAGCAAGATCAAGATACATGATGCAAATGAAAATTCACATTGAAATATAAGGCAAAGTTACCAATTAGCATTCTCAATCCTCATGCAATTCAATGACAATCATTAAAGTAAGATGAGTCAATAAATGCATGCTTGAAGATAAAGCTCTGTGAAAGTATTTTTAAAATAAGGGGCGTCCCCAAGTCTGTCGACTTGGAGCTAATTGAGGCCTCGACAATGAGGGATGTTGTCTTTTTGTAAAGAGCCAACTAATATTGCTAGATCAAGGATGGAAAGTAGTTTAACATCAATGAGCACAGAGGTAAATCCAAGAACCGGTATGTGGTACTAAGCCAAGAAATTGATTAGCTTAAGTAGGACGTTTTTACTACTCTTAGTGAGACATATTCAATAAGGAAATGAATTGGTATAAGTGAGGGCATCTCTCGAGGGATGCACCAAAAACAAAAAGACAAGTTCAAGAATCTTTTGTAGTCATACAGACAAGTTTTACAACGGCCTCAACAACTACACCTAAGAGGGAAGTAGATCACCACACACACACACACACACAGATATATATATATATAGTTAGGATATATATATATCCTAACTCTTCATTTACATAGGACTATATAGACAATCTATACTTGAAGTAGATGAAGAGAATAAATATCTACAACGATTGTTGAGTGGGGATTCATGGAAGTAAATGAAGAGAATAAGTAGCAACAATGATTGTTGAGTGGGGAGTCATACAACCGAGTACCTCATTTTGTGGGTCACCTATCATCGTAGCTCCCAAGAAGTATGGAACTTTGACGATGTGAATTGACTACATAACTCTTAACAAGATCACTCTTAAGGATAAGTACCTATTTCCTAGGATCAATGGCTTGGTGGACCAATCGCAACATTCCAAATACTTCGCCGAACTAGATCTCAAATTTGATACCACCATGTGCAAGTTAAATAAGAATATACCTAGAATATTTCCTTAAACTAGACAAAGTAAGGTGTGTATGAGTGGTTAATAATGCCATTTAGTTTAGTAATGCACCAACTAGTTTTATGTGTGTGGTGCATAATGTGTTGTTCCTCTCATCTAGAATCTTTTTTTCCATGAAAAAACTTGTGGGAAAACCCAAGGGATGATTCCTCACATTTGTGGATTTCATCCCTAGTAAACCCATCGATGTAGACTAGTGTGCCTTACCTAGGGAGATTTGAACTCACCACTTATCGACATGGAACTAGCCAAATGCTTAGCAACATTGGCAATAAACAATTGAGTTAAACCCTTTTGCTTCCCTTATCTAGATTTTTTTGTAATAATGTACATAGATTGTATTTTAATAATTAGGTCTACTCAGGAAGAGCATGTCTCACATTTGATACATGTGTTAAAGGAATTGAGGGAACATAAGTTGTTATTGAAGTGAAAAGAATTATGGGAGCATAGCAATACATAAGGAAGTTCATAACCTCTTTTTCAACGATGGTTGCATCACTTCATGCTAAATCGAATACTAGAAAGAGTTTCCAAATGGAGAAACACTCAACATGTGGCTTTTAAAGAACTCAAATCTAAAATCAATCAAGATCTAATTTGTATAAGGATTTCCAAGTAAAGACTAATGCAAGTGGGTATATTATAAGAGCACTCCTAGTGAAATTTTGTAAGTTGGTATATTATCATTCCAAGTTACATCATTTTTGTTCAACCATCCAATGTAAGAAGGGAAACACTGACAAGTTGGTAGACACATTGTCAAGGCCACCAACACTTAGATTACAAGTGATCCATGTAGATATCGATGGCCACACACCTATTCCACTATGTCATCATCATTCCACATCTTGGAAGTTCTACTACATATTTTAGGTCCCAAACATTTGATACATTTTTCAGGCATTTCCCTTGCATTTTTTGCAGTCAATGTGTGGCCTACCAAACACATAGATCATGGATTAAGCTTTGTAGTAGTCCGAGAAACACCCTACATAGAGTTTGTATGCAAAAATTGTGGCCCTGAGAAGTTAACTTATCAACCAACCTCCTTTGGGCCCACATTCCTTTTGCCACATCATTTCCTAGGATTAGGGTCTTAGATCTTAAGGGATTTTGTATCTCATGCCATCATATTTTATGTTAAAAGGTAGTTTTGGCCTCTTGTAATGTCTTCTTGCAAATGACTGGAGCCAACACATCTCTATTTAGAGATATGTTGCCACAATTCTAGCTAGTTTGCATTACTTTTCATTTTACAGTCTTTTTTCATTTCATTCATTAACACAATTTCAATTTGATTGTATTATTGTGCTCTTTGCAATATCTCTATGTGTTTCCATTTATATTTTGACCTTAATTCACTCTCTAGATAATATAGATCAGTGTATCAAAGCAATCTACTCTTTGTTATTTCTCCACGCTTGTCCCCGACAAGGTCAAGGTATAGGGAGTTGAGTCTTAAACTAACTGAGCTTAAAGAAGACCACTCTCATTGACCCAAGTAACCTCCCATGGTGGTAAAAAATAGAGATGATGGAGTAGGAGTCTTATAAAGTTGTTGATAGAGAAATACCTCATGCGACAGAGGAATGAGATGATAAAAAAAAATCTTGGATCCTTTGACGACCGCCAATGGTGTCAAAGACACCTTCAACAAGCATCCATTTCAGAGGTCTGACACCCTTCAAGGTAAAAATTAACCTTGGCATTCCTTTTTTTGAAGGCTAGATAATTGTATATGCTTTGGAGAAATTGTTAAATCTATTAGAAGGATATTATCCTATTAAAAAAAAATCGATAGCGGAAAGATCACCTTCACACTTTTTAAGTCCCTTCCCCATTTCAAATATTGGTGGGAAAATTATCAGGATACATCGCAAAGATGAGTTGGAAAAATTTAGCACAAAATCCTATTGGCCAACTTTTGTTGATGTTTGTGAGGAAGAATTATACCCTGTTAGAAACTATGATGACCGGTACATGAGATGGACAACTCTATGCCAAGAGATAGACAACGTGTTGCAGGAATACACCGATATCTTCCATACCTTACACTCAAAGTTGGATATCGGAGACTTTGAGTGGAACTTGGTTTTGAAGTGCCATAGTGGCCTACAAAAATGGATTTCTTGGACATATCCTCACTAGGAGTTGCTTATCAATATATTATCAAAATCAAGCAAAAATTTAAGTGCAAGAATAAGCAAGAGTTTGGGTAAGCAAGATTTTGGGTCTATAAATCTACCATGGTAGAAGCATGGTAAAGGTATCCCTCACTCATACAATAAAGGACAAAGGAAGGATAGAGAAACTTAGGACAACCAATCCATTTTTTATTCAAAGAAGGGTAATGGGAAGTCGAAGAAGGAAACTAAAAGTGTTGTGAGTTCCACAAAATCCCCTGGCACAACACCTATGAATGTTGCTTGAAGCAATCATTGATGGTTGAGCTAAAAGCCTTAGAGTCAGATTTTGATTTCGAGATAGAAAATGGAAAGCAAATCATCGACACAAAACCCAATAATACCATTGTAAATACAAAGATTCACCCAGAAGAGCTTGAGGAGAATGAGAAAGGTAAATGCTTTTTCCATTCACAAATGTGGGTGAAGGGGAATTTTCTATATTTCATTGTTGACATCGACCGACAAAAGAACTTGATATCATTCGAGGTCATCAAGATAGTGAATTTACCAACAATGCCACACCCCCAACTACATACCATTAGTTGGCCAAGTGAGGGAGAAGACATCTTCATCAGTTAGTAATGTTGCTTTTCGTACATCATCAAGCCCTTCAAATATGAGGTACTGAGTGATATTGCGCCACTTGAAAATTGTGATGTTCTTTTAGGACAAACCTATGTGTGGAAACATCACGTTGTTTATGAGTTTAGGCCCTAGTGTCATTATTTCTTTGGGAGGTCAACTCCACAAGGTACCAGACGCAATTATAACTATCGCAGTTTCCTTGATCTTAATGAAGTAATGCATGAAGGTAATCTCTCAAACTGAGATATTCTTCTATTCATTATTTGCTCAAAATGTGGATGGAATATCATTGTGACCACCCTCACCTCTTCACAAGGTCTCTCTTCACAACAGAAGCACGTGGATAACACAATAGAATAATATAAAGATATTTTATCTATGTCTGTAGGGGTGCCTCTACACTACCATGTCAAACATTCAATTGATTTGATACCTAGTTCCCCTTTACCTAATATCCCAATATGCAGATGCTCTCTTCTACATAATGAAGAAATCAAACATCAAATTCAAAATCTTGTCCTAAAGGGCCACATTGGATTGATCTCCTTTCCTTGTGGGAGCCCAATCTTGTTGATGAAGAAGAATGATGGGACATGGCGACTATATATTGATTACAAAGATCTAAATAAATTCATGGTCAAAAACCAATATCCAACCCCTTGGATTAACGATGTTCACGATCAACTCAAGGGTGTCAAGTTTTAGAGTAAGATTGATATGAAGTTGGACTACCATTAGGTGCCAATTGAGCAAACTTATGTATGGAAGATAGCCTTCAAGTCTAAATAAGGCCTTTTTGAGTGGTTGGTCGTGCCTTTTAGCTTGATGAATGCTCTGACAACATTCATGAGGATGATGGATGATATTTTGTGGTCATTCACAAATTATTGTGTGTTCATATAATTGGTTGATATCCTAATATTTAGAAAAACTTAGGCATAACATTTGCAACACATTCAACAGACCTTAACCACCCTGTGGCAACACAATTTATATGCCAGTTTGGAGATATTCTCATTCAACATGCAAATAATTTACCATCTAGGATACATTGTGGATGAACATCATGTGCATGTGGATCTAGCCAAGATACAAGTCATTCACGATTGGTCAGTCTCCATGTTTCTAATAGATCTCTATAGTTTCATAGGCCTCACTAGATTCAATCACAAGTCTGTGTTGGGTTATCTCATATCATTTGGTCCCTAAGATAAGTTACCAAGGGTGGGGGAAAAGCCAAGTTCAGTTGGGTCGGGTCAGAATATTTGATGATTTGAAGCACCACCTTTGTTTGGTGCCAATACTCACTCTCCTAGACCTACAATAGCCCTTCGAGATTGAGACAGATTCTTCATATTGTGTTATTACTGCAATCCTCACTCAGCATGGACATCTAGTTGCCTATCAAAGTGAGACACTCTCTTATGTCATTCATGGTTACCCCTCCTATTAGGTTATAACTTGTAGAAAGCGTGTGTAAATAATATGCATCTAATGGTTGTGTATTAGATCCAGATAATTGATGTTTAGGGATTGAAA
Organism: Picea engelmannii; assembly: GCA_009831015.1. Taxonomy (NCBI): domain Eukaryota; kingdom Viridiplantae; phylum Streptophyta; class Pinopsida; order Pinales; family Pinaceae; genus Picea; species Picea engelmannii. The sequence continues at coordinate 13,726 of ML833090.1, forward strand.
ATTAAACACTATATCTACTCTACAAACTTCAAACCCTAATTTATTCATGCAAAAGGAAAGACAAGAAAGAAACTACGACATTAAACATGAACAAGTAATTTGAAAGAAAGTAAATAATGTATCCATTACCAATAGAAATGCAAAGAGTACACCTAGTGGATGAGCTTGTTGAAGTGATGTGACCCAAATCCCCTCCATCGAATGGGTCCTTAACTTCCTCAATGCATGAGTAATCCCCTCCTTGGTTGAGTGAGAAAGTAGCATGAAAATGAAAGACCTATCGAGAGAAAGGGGTTGCAGAGACCTTTGGTGTGATTTCAACAACATGTCCCTACTATGAATGGATGTATATCATCGATGGAGAGACCTTAAGCCTTTACTTATAGGAGAAATAGTGGCTAAACCCCATTTACATGGTCTTCCAAATAGTGGTTAAAGATGACCATATCACAACTAAGAAAAACAATCAAAATTTAAAAATGTGCACTTACAACTACTTTCCATTTTATCAAATTTGGGCTAGAAACAGTCAAAATTGAGAATTTTACAGAGTTCTGCAGCTTTTAGGGGTACTTTTTAGGTTGGTAGCGTAGCTTTTAGGGGTAATATATGTGCTACCCCTATTAGATCAAAAATTGTGTTTGTCCTAATTGTTTGTCAAGGTCTAGTGGATGTGGAAAATCAAGTGAAATGCAAGGTAAACATGTTGATAATGGTGTATTTTGGAAAAAAATATGGAAATGTTACAAGTGAGAAGTTTTTAGGTGATAACACCACCTATGACAAAGGGATGTACTCCATTATGCAATACTATCATTAATGGAAGAATCACATTATGGGGAAGGATACAATCATCCACATTGACCACAAACCCCTACAATTAATGTAGACACAATGAAAGTTACGGAATGACTACTATCAAAATTGGTCCACATGCTTACAACAGTTCCACCGGAACATCAAATATAAGAAGGGAAACACAAATTGCATTTAGCTTATGTCATCTGACCTTGGATTGTGGAGTTTACCAAGTTTTCAACTCTTATGGACATGAGATCTCTAGGTGGCCCTAATTATATGACAATGACCCTGACTTGGTTGTTACCTATCAAACTTTGGGCACAAGTAAACTAATCTCATATTTTATTATCTAGTATGAAATTTTATGTCGTTTGGTCCATCTATGTGTTCCTTTAAGCCAATGTGAGAAGCTAATTTGTGAGGTGCATTATAGTTAGGTGGCAGGGCACTTCAGCATCGAGAAGACAGTGGCAATGATGCACAAGTACTTCTACTAGCCAAAGCTCTGATAGAACATTAGTAGGTATGTCAAATTGTGCATTGCCTATGCCATCACCAAACCTACCACTATGAATCAAAGGTTATACACTCATTTTCCTATCCTTGATAGACCTTGGGAGTTCATCTCCATAGGCTACATGTCTAGCCTACCCTCGACCAAGTATGGAAATGTCTATGTATTTGTGCTTGTTGATCAGTTCTCTAAGATGGCCATTTTGACACCCCATAAGAACAGTATCATAGTAGAGGCCACTACTAAGCTCTACTTCAAGTGTTTTTGGGTTCATTTTGGGCTCCCACAAACCATTATTTCAGATAGGGATGGTAGGTTCCTGAGTATTTTTTGGTCCAGTATGTGGTTAATGATAAACACCAAGCTAACTAATTCGACTCCCTTCTACTCCCAAACTGATGGACAGACAAAGGTGGTCAACATGATGATTGTGCATATCCTAAGAATGTACAATGCCAAACATGCATGCACATGGGATGAGAGTCTTCCTTAGTTTAGCATGGATACAACAGAGCCCTTCATAGCTCTATTTACCACAACCCTTTCAATTGTGTTTGGAGTTCCGTCCATTGTCCCCAATTGATGTAGCTATGCCCATTGCATCCAAAAATAAAGAATGCTCCCATGCTCAGATCGAGGCAAATAGAGTAGTCAAATATGTTGAACAGGTCCAACACATTCAACAACAATCTTGTGATATGTTGTAGAAAGCTAATGCAAAGTACTAGTATCGCCACGCTCAGCATCAGGTTCCACACAAGTTTTAGGTGGGAGATAAAGTATGGTTGCATATATATAAAAAAAAAACCTCATAGGACCTCATTGGAAACTCTTCCCACTCCAATATGGGCCTTACACCATCACCAAAGATGTGGGTGAGAATTATTTTGAATTAGGTATTCCCCCTTTCATTGGATTGTACCATGTATTTAATGTGGCGTTGCTCTGACCATATTGTACACATCTCTTGGACACCTCGGAGGTGATTGTTATAGGTAAATCCTCCTTCAGGCAAGCGGATTACCTATTGGTCTCGAGACTCCTAAGGCCAAGATAGAAAAGTTCTTAACATGGACACTGACATCCTTTTAGATCTAATTAAGCTAACATACGAAGAGGAATAAGAAAGGTGTGTACCTTGTTAACGACGTTTGTCCTCACAAATTCCAAGCTGAGCTTCGATCCTGAGCTCCTTTATAGGTTCTGCAGAACAAACAAATGTACAATGGACTTCCTATTCTACTGATATTAGCCCAAATATAGATCTATCTACTGAAGAAAAACTCATGTGGAACAAACATAAGTTTGAAAGAAACATGCCAAGCATTGATATATTGATAAGAACAAGTAAAAGTACTTACAATCCTTTGATGAATGTGCAACAGCTTCTTCCATTTCTCCTTGTCCAACCCCTTTGCTCAAGTAATCTACACTAATTGCTTTGATGACATCTCACTTATGGGATCATAATTTTGGTGTAATTCTCAATCTCCACACACCCCTTCTACCATGAGGAGGCCTCCTTATATAGATTTGGAGAGGCCTAACCACTTGAGAGATCTTTGGGATAAGTTGAGGATTCCTCTCCTTTGGTTGTGGATCTCTCCTAGGATCATGACTTGACCCAAGATTCGAACCCAACAACCTTCATATATTGAGGGGATTATCCCTTGATTTCCTCCAACAAACCGAATTTCGCCCAAAAAAGAGCAGCGCTCCCTCAAAAGGGGCACAGAGCGTTGGAACGCTCCTCTATAAGGGAGTACAGAGAGACAACGCTTCCTATCAGCAGGAAGGGGAGCGCTCCTTCCCAAAATTGATGTTTGATTGGCTTTTTCAGTGGCACAACGTTTGTACTCTTCTGTCAATTGATTTTCCTTCTTCAAACTAGTCTTTGAGGTGTCTTAGTGTCCTTACAATGTCGTTAAGGAGATGACATAGGAAGTATGATGTTTGTGACACTAGCGACACTTGCAATATTTATAATGACGACATTTAGCCATCATTGCAATGAGTAATTTTGATGCGTAACAGTGATTGAGTACTTGGCCCCTACAAAACTCAATCCCAACTACATATGGCAGGCATCAATTGATTAGATTATGGACACCGATATGAAGGGCACCCACCAAGAAAATATCAAACTCTATCAGGTCATCAAGGAAAGGCATCTCTTTCACTAGGGAAAGTGGCTCATTGGGTGTCGAATTCAACAGAAGTTTCCCCATCTAATGGAGGAAATTAACTTAACAGGGAACATTGCTTCATATGGGGAATGAGAGTGTAATACCCCTAGATCGAACACCAATTTTACATATAAATGTAAATGAACATATAGGTTGATGAGCCAGAATATTTTGGGTCAGAGTGCCTTTGTGTATATGTATCCTGAGGCCAGAGTGCTTGTGTGATTATTAGGCTGGAGATCCACATGCTAAAATGGCCAGTGAGCCATCATTGTAATATGTAATCACATGCGATTATTAAAAAAAAACACATCAGTGTTGTAGACCAACCATGTAAAAGAGTATGGGGGGCTAAACTCCACTAGGTTGGGAAAGGGGGTTAAAAGTTTAGAAAATGGGCTAAGCTAAGGAGCTTAAGCCCAAAGGAATAATATATTAATGTTCCTTTAATATTCATTAAATTATAAAGTATGGATATGTATTTTATCCTAAGTTACAAGGAGGAGGACAAGTGGGCCCAAGGTAGTTCCCAACATGACAAGTGTCAAGTTGGGAACATGCATAGATATATTTTGGATTTAGTTTATTTCCAGCATTCCATGATCATTCCTGGACTCACTCACCTTGTGGTCATCCATACACTGATGTACTGTAATCGTAGCATGTACATGTAATTTGGTGATCTCGGGAACTAGAGGGAAGAAACGGGTTGCCAAACTCGTAGGATTTGAAGAGGTAGGCTATCAGGCCTGTGAGCATTCTCTCCAGGTGAGAGAATTGTTAGGAATTGATTTCCCAAGGTGCCAAGGTCCAGCTACAGGGCTCAAAGAATTTCTTTCTGGCCTGTTGTTGAAGCCCCAAAAGGGAAGTGTGGTAGTCGAGGGACTGTTGAGCAGAGAAGGGGCACACTTCCTGGGGTGGGATAGGCATGTGGGGAATGAGGGATTGTAGGATGTTAGTTTGATTTGGCACCTGAGTCTGAGCTTTGTGTTGTTCAGGAGACCTTAGCTAGAGTTAATATTCCCTTACCTAGGTGGAGTTTAAGCCCCATCTCGAGGGTGACCCATTGCTGAGAGTTCATTAGCAACGTGGTCTAAGGTTGGGAGGAGTGTGGAATGTTTGCACGCATTTGTTTTTATTTTACAAATATAGGTATCAATTTTTCGTGTTAATTCGTGTATTGTGATATTATTTATGCAATTAATTTCATGGGTTTTTCCAGTGTAAATTGTGTGTATCTTTCTATTATTATTTGATATGAATCTATACAACTGTAGAGTATTTTTTTTATGAATTAAATTATCTTCATAAATTTTAAGTGGCATAGCCTACCACCAGTGGGGATGAGAGAGAGAGAGAGAGTTCCTCAACTTTCTCCCTTGAATATCACTTAGCCTTGATTGGAAGTTATCCTTTTAGCTCAACCCACTAGAGTTCCTCGACTTTCTACATCAACTTCAAGCTACATTTGAGAATCTAGTGCTAAGTCTACATCTGTCCCCTCGCATTCTCATCAATCATGGATGGCTCACAGAGTTTCAAATTCTACACCTCCATTATTGATTAAAGGAACTTATACATAGGTAGACTAAGTCAACCTATTACAACACTTAGAAAGGCCCATACATCAAAGAATTTATTTTCTTACTAAGTCCCTATAACCTCTCCTTGTTTACATGAAATCAAACTCAATATCATTCCTTGAATGCCTTCTCGATCTCGTGTTACTCATGCCCAAGCTTGTACTTTTTTGGCAACTTCTTTAATGTCTCTTGTACTTGAAAACAAATTTGGATCTACTGGATATTTTCTATGATCCTTTCACCCTTTGGTGCTTCTCTCGTGGCATATTTGTTCTCTCATCTCTGTTATCCATAAACAACATATAGAGGTTCATTCACAAGAAGACATTACAAGAGGTCAATTTTGCATTTTAATACAAAATATGATGTCCTAAGATGCAAAAATACTAAAGATCCCAAACCCCAATGCTTAGGAAATAATGTGGCAAAAGGAATGTTAGAGGGTGACCCATTGGCTAGTGGATCATGTGCATGATATTGACATCCACTAACCATTCATGACGTATCACTTGTAACCAATTGGGCACTAGGAAAGATAATGCAAACATGGACCCTCCCTCATCATACTTCATTCGAGAGAGCATCAAGGACCACATTTTCATTTCCATTCTTTTAAATAATCTCATAGTCATAAATTAGTGTTTTTGTGACCCACTTTTACTGCTTTGGGGATAACAACTTCAATTCCAAAAAATATTCAAGTTGTAATGGCCTGTTTTAATCTAGGAACAATGCCCCATGAAGTAAGGATGTCACATATCAACTGCATAAATAATAGCAAACATTTTTTTCTCATAGGTGGATTTGCTCAAGTTTCTATCACATAATTGCTTATTAGTGAAGGTGAGCAGGCGTCCTTCTTGCATTAACATAGCCCCAATTCCTTTGCCCGAGGAAATCCATTCTAAAACAAAGGTATTATTGAAGTCAGGGAGGCCAAGGACTAGTGTGGTACTATTTGTTAGATATCTGATTTATACCTCTAACATGATTGACGCAAGGTTCAAGTCTATTGGGGTTCCAACAAAGCCTCTAAAACTATCGGCCCTTCTGGTGAACCAGAAGGCAACGCAATACACAGGGTGTACTGAGCAGTCTCACTCGAGATAGTCTTAATGTGTGACTGCAATACTTAGGTGTTTGCAGTCCATGATTGAGTGGAGATCTAAGAAGTGTGTGTTGAGAGGTTTATTTAACTTGTTAAAGAAATATATTGTCATTCCTGATTATGCATGTAATATAATCAAATTATTCATTCATCATGTTAATATCTACTCATAAACAACAAAAGAGACACAAGCATTCAATCACATGACACATGTTTTACTGTGGTTCCCCCCTCCTTGGCTACGTCCACAAAGATTTGGCTCTCAAGCTCTTCTATTATGGTAGTTCCAAAACTACAGTGATGTGCACTTTACATGAAATCATCCTCAGTCGGGTTGAGATCTATTTCGAGGTAGACTAGATCACACCAGGCTCCTCAGCCTACGATCTAACCCTCAAGATCTACCCTCCTTACTCCTCTACAGCTCAACAGCTACAAAAAGGTATCAGATTACAGTAGTGTTTCTCCAAAAACTCCCTACAAGGGTCTCTCTACCTCTGCTCCCTCCGATCTCCTAAACCTGACTCTTCATCTCGCTATGAGACCTATGTATCTATATTTATATGTTTATGGCTCATCAGACATTACAATGTATTACAAAAACCCTAACGTCGTTAGGTCTTCCATGCATGTGTGCATGCTTCTCTTCCTTCCAGCTATCACTTTCCACGTGCATGCCTTTCTTCCCTGTTATCCCTGCTTTTTAGGGATAACTAGGAGATCGTGTCTCGAGGCCCACAGGTCCTAGACATGGAGTACCGAGAGCAGGATTGACCTAAGCATAGCCCTGGAGGGACCATCCTTTTCTTCTTCCATCAGCTTTGTCTTGTCAGTAGCAGCAACATCCATCACATCGGCTTGATCCTGTATCAGAAGAGGTTCTTGCTCCATGAGGTAATTGGTCCAGGTATCATGGTGTGTGTCACCTTTAATCATTGAAACCTTTAAATATATGCATCTAATTCCTTTTGTCTCTAACAACTGCTCGGATCTTACATTAGCCTACATGACCATGCTTGGCGGAATTGACTGGGTGCCCTAGCAAACCTGTGCCCATAGGTCTTGGTTTGCCACTGGGGGGATTCCTGAAGAGCCATCGTTTGCTCCCATCACAGCACCACTATTTCATCTTATCACTCGCTCATCTATCCCATTCCCCTTGTCCGGGCATTGGGTTGAACTTTTTGTAGGATTGCACCTTATCTCGTGGGAAGAAGGGGCTAAAGGCCCAGAAGGTAAAAGCAGTTGGTAAAAGACAAAAGCCTAGACATGAAACCTCGAGATGCTTCGCCCAGGGATCCCCGAGAAGGAAATAAAAGGCCTCTCAACAAGAAACAAGAGGGACCCATAAAATAACAAACAAGACCTAGTCAGAGGATAGGGGGTCTCATCACGAGCCAACCTATTAGATTCATGGGTACCTAACAGTATGGCATTGCCACCATCTGGTTACGAGCTAGCCTTCTCATCTCTGTGAAAGTGCTTGTGGGTAACACTGTCAGCTCTGGTCACCATGCCAAGCCAATGTCCTCTGGTTAGCCCTTGAACAAAATTAAAAAGAAGAAGAAAAAGCAAATAAAAAAAATAAAGAAAGAAAAGAATAAAGGCAAGAACAGGCTTGGAAAAAATGCATCCATGACAGGTACATCTCACCTTCTACAAAGGCACCCACAGATAACATTATGCATCCTTGGCCCTCACTGCACCCACATGATTGGACATCCCCTAGCCACATCGCCTCAATTACATGGCTTGGATGAAATCTCCCTGGGAACTTTCCTTTTCTTGTGGACACTAGCCCAATAGGACGTCTTGTCTTTTTCTCCAATCTTGTATTGCAGGTTCTTGTAATGTCTTTGAGCTATTGACTGATGTATTAGGGTTTTTATGCATATGTTTAATAATATTGATGATGATATGTGACTAACATTGCTATGATCCTGGTGACTGATGAGCCCATGGAGGGTGTAGCTTTTGATGTGCGGGACCATGCCCGACGGACAGGTACCATTTGGACAGGTACACATGGGGAGATGCCCAGTTCGGACCTCCATGGGGCTGAAGAGCCCACCAGATGGATGATGAGACCCCATCAGGGGGTAGAGACAGGATGGAGAAGGATCAAGGCTTTTGCACCAGAGAGGAAGAGGATGTTCCATCAGAGGCACTCCAGCAAGACTAGACCTGGGGGGAATGACCCCTTTTCAGTGGAAGGATTGGGACGTCTCCATCTTCACCATGACATCATCCAGCCTCATGAATGCTTTTGGAGGTAGACTGGGCAGCAGTGGCACGTGTGGCATGTTGGAGAAGCCCCTGGAGGGCTAACGTTTTGCTCCTTGGTGTCTCAATTGCCCTAGAAAGGGCTAGCGCCTCCCTTGGATGGGATTTTACTCTCATTTTGAATTGATTAGGGCTTTTTACTTATCATTTAATGTAAAAACAATATAATTTTGACATTATGGCCTTGTCGACCTTTTTATGACCTAAAGGTAAAATTAGGTCATCGATACACTATATATTGAGGGTTTTGACTCTCATTTTTGCAATCAATTATCACTCACACTTAGTGAGGTCTGATTTTTAGCGCCCTATTGGGGTTTTTGGCTGAACTAAGTGATGCGCACTTGTTGAAGGAAGAGATTTTTGGCATTTATGGTGTTTTTCTTGAAGGAAGGTGTTACAACTAGGGTTTGCATGGTTATTTCTTCATGAATTGTAAGTGTTTTTTCTGCAAAACTTCTTATTGAATGGTTGTAGTTTAAATTTCTTGCATATTGCTTATAAATATTGTTGAATCAAAACCCTAGGGGACAAACACACAAGTAGGTCGTTGTCTAATGTCCCCTGATAGAGAAACCTTTAGCCATTGAAAGGGAAGAAGAGAGCCTAGCCATAGCTACACTCCTTGCTTCTCTTTCCCCTGTGCTAGTCGTACCTTTAGAATCCAAGAGAGGGAGACATCCTAGGCCTAGGTTATCTA
>ML833090.1:23148-36525 GCA_009831015.1 Picea engelmannii
GCTTTGCGGATTGAGTTATCCTAGAAGTATGGTTAGAGAACCCATGCTTAATTATGGAATAATGAGATTAAGGTCAGTGAATTTGTCAGTGAAACTATCATAGATGGATAGTGCTTGTCATGCCATTTTCGTTGGTATGTGGAACGTCACATAAATCCTCGCGGTTAGAGAGTTATGGCCATGTGAAGTTGGAGGACCCTCATGAGTCATATAAAATCCCCTAAAAGTCAAAGTGTTTGCAAGGTAAATTATTTAAATAATAAAGTAAATGGAGAACTCCCAAAAATAAGGAAAATGTAATGCTACATGAAAGCATAAATAAGAGGCAAATATTTCTCATTTAATCACACTTGAACATATTGAATATATTTTTTTGTGTGAGGCTTATTCCAAGTACTCATTGATACATCTGAAGTTGCTAAAGTTTGAGGTAGTACGAAGGGTTGACGGACAAATTCTCAGAATTACAGTGCTTATTAAAAAACCCTATTTTCTGAGGCGTACGCGGGCTGACAGTGTATTAGGGTGCGTACATATTGAGGCGTATGCGGGTTGGTCGTGTATTAGGGTGCGTACATGTTGAAAATCCATGGAAACTTGAAAAGATGAAGATGCAGAGGTTCTAGATTCTGAGATCAAGCTCCCAGGAAGGTCTACAGTGCTCAGATACATCATATCTATCCATTGGTTCAAAAGGTATGTCTTATTTCTATGAATAGTTGGATTTTGATGTATGCATGAGAAATGGTTATGGATATTTGGGGATTCTCCCTAGAGAGACTAGTGGATGCATGGGATCTTCTGCATAAGTCAGATCTGCAGAAATACAGTGCTGGTATATTTATCATTGATACTTCTTGTTGAGGCACATCTTGTATTTCTTGGCATATGGCTAAGGGTTTGTGGTACATGGTTGAGAGTGTGTATTTGTGAAGTGGTTGATGTATTGAGAGGCTGAATATCAGAAAGGGTTTGATAACTAGATCATGTGAGGATTATTATACTTGTTCATGATTATACACACCTATATGGCACATGACTAGAGAGAGATATATATGCTTTGGGTAAAGGTTATGTATGAGGATGCATGCACAGGGTACAGTTACAGTCTGGATATAGTGACAGGTTACAAATCTATGTGAAAGAAGTTATAGAGGGTCAGAAGTTTTTAAGAGAAAGGAAACCCTAGTTTTCAGAAGGCATACGTAGGCTGCATAACAGTTTGGTTGCGTACATATGTGGGCTGCATAACAGATAGGGCACGTACATACGCGTGCTGCAACACTATAGGTCGTGTACCTGTTGTATTTTTGTTGATACATGTTCAGCTAAGGTACAGATTGATTACAGGGCAGTTGTACAGGTTGGATGTGGGTCAGTGGTACAGGTTGATACAGTTGTACAGAGGTATATCTCACAGCAATAGTGTGGCAGTGGTTTCATCATTCTAATTATACTTTAGGGAGGTTGGACCGGGCAAGGACAAGTGGTTGTAGCCACCTTCCGGTTGTAGCCGGAGAACATAGGGGGTTGCAGCCTCCTTCTAGTTGTAGCCAGAGAATTGGGAAGTTGGAGCTTCCCACAGGTTGCAGCCTGAGAAACTAGGGGGTTGGAGCCTCCTTCCAGTTTCAGCTGGAAAACAAAGGAAGTCAGTGCTTCCAATGAATGTAATTCTTCCAGACATATAAGAAAAAGCATTCTGTGGTTTTCTCCCATGTTGGGTTTCCACCTAAAACACTCATGTACTTTGTATGTGTATGATTGTTCATTTTTTCATTGCTTATTTACTCTGCAGTTATTGGATGATAATCCTACATTGGTATTTCACTTGGATTATATGGTTAAAAAGGATTAAATTGCTCTATTTTTTATTCACCCCCCCTCTCAGTTATCCAACAGCTCGTCCTAAGCCACCTAACCTCTATGTGCTTCGTCGATCTCACTTATGATCGCTTGGAACTTCTCCATCAGCTTCGTTGTTTGCATTTGGGCCTGCACGGTCTTCTCCTTGAGTGCATCCAATACCTGCACTACAACCTCGTCGCTGACCAACTTCGCATATTATGCCTGGGTTTGTGCCATATATGTTTTGGCTTCCTCTGCTTGTGCAATGACCTCTGTTACTCGCTCCTAGAGCGGTTCCATTTGATCCCAGTGCTCCTTTTTATGCGTCTACACAATTATGAGTTATGCCTGCAGTTTCTTCATGTCTTATGCCCCTTTGATGCTCTTCATGATCGACATGGTCTTCTGCCTCTGCTTGAGATCTTGGATAGTTTCACTTATCCTTTATCCTTCTTGGTCCCACTGCTGGACCTTCTAATCCTCTTCCAGTTGTGCCCCTTTCTCAAACAAGTCTTCCACCGCGTGGACCTATCGTTCCATCTCCTGTATCTTCTTTGTTGCCTCATGTTTCCTTTGTTCCCTCACCTTCGGTGGAGTGGTAGGTGTGAGTTGCTCCCGAAGATTCTCGATCTCCTGTTAGTATTGATCAATTGTCTGCACAATCTGATTAATCTTCTCAGTTGTCATGAGTTCGGTCGTCTGCGCGGTTTTTGGAATTTTCTCATAGGCTACGACCAATTTCTGCTCCAGTTCCTTCACACGTTCCCTCTCCTCTTTGGTCTTGAGCTTGTCCTGCTCGAATACCAATTCTAGTTCATCTCGTTTATCATTTACTTGCTCCAATTCAGCTGTATCTATGCGTGCACAAGACTGTACCTCCTGTGTAACACTAACTTGTAATTTATACAAAGCCTTGGTTGGTATCCGCGGCAATACCAACTGCAGTTGGGCCAAGTCCTTTAGGGGTGTCTACCTAACGATTTCGTCCATGCGCAGCATGTTGGGTGTGACGTGAAATGTTGAAATCGATTGTGTTATCGTCTGGACTGTGTCTCGCTTGCTTGCTCCAGCTTCTCCTCCTGTCTGTGATGCTGACGGGATCATTTCTACGTTGTTATCAGCTGCCTACGCTTCCCCAATCTGCCTGAGGAGTTTTCGCGTGTATGCCAGCTCTTCTTCAATTTTGTTCCTTTGGCATGCAACATTCTCAAAATCCTTGAATGTATGATCCTGGACCACTTAGGCCACCATTTCTGCATCATCCTTCGTGATCGTGTATTCTGGAGGCATTCTATGCGCCTTCGTCTTCTTGAGCGCACCCCCTGTCTGGGTGGTTGGTTGCTTAGTCTGGCTTGAATCTTGTGGCGTAGAACTTGATGTAGTCCCTTGTGTTACCTCGACCTGTTTCTTTCGTACTTGGGACACCTGTGTGTTGTTCTTCTTCCCCATCTGGACTCATGTCTTGGATGTCCCCCCTTTCTTCTGTTGTGGCTTATTTTGACCTGTCCTTGGTTTCTTGGGCATTGTTACTTCCTGGGGCTATGTATGTGTCTGCCCTACCTCCTCAGCATGTGTATGTTCTTGTCTTGCCTCCTCCTCCTCTATCTCTACGGGTATTTCTCGAGTGAGGACTGGAATCCTCCATTCGTCTTCCCAATCCTTAATGGCCATTTGTATGTCCCCCTCCGTGATGCAGTACAACAGTTGGCCATTGCTTGTCGGGGTCCTTCTGCGCCTGCATCCACATCGCATGTCTAGTGGCTTTGAATTTGGCTATGCCCTTATACCGTGCAATAGCTTCCGGTGTTATCATCCAAGTATTGGCAATGGTCTCATGTAGGTCGTAGAGATATCCTTCGAATATAGCTACATTCATTCTTCTATTATTGGCATCCAAAGCGGCTCCAATCGATAAGTATCGCACGTTGTGGCAAGGATTGGGTCTAGTGGTGAAAAATGTGTAATCTGGTTCCTTCCATCCCATAATGGCTATCAGGATGATCAACCATGAAAAATGAAATTTGGTCCCCAGATCTTGCGCATCCTTGCAGTCATCTAAGAGCAGATTCAAAAAGCAGGGGCCCAACTGAGTGTGTTTCCCTCGGCACATTGTGTTGCAGCGGCGACAACCCCGGCTGGGACTTCCTCCTTGCGGCATTTTCTAAGCAGCTTGCATGCCATAATTTTTGTGACAATTCTTGTCGCGATGTCACTAATCCGCTTGATAATGATTCTGCGCGACCCCCTCTCTGTGTTGTATATCTTCTTCATCTCCTCGGACAACGTTTTCTCCTTTGTTTTGTCCGCGAGGAACTGTGTGAGATCCATGCCCCGTGATGGCATCCCTGTGATGTGTGCGATGAGATCGACATCTATTGAGATGAGTTGTTCCAGCCACAAATATCCCCCATGAGTGACTGCCATCAACTGCTTGACGTAGTTGTTTGCATATTGGCCTCTCCCAAAGTGTGGTAGGTCCAACAAACCTAAAATCCCAATTTTGGCCAGTCCTGTTGCCCACTTGAGTGGTTGATGAATTGGTTCCCCAAAGGGATCTATACCCACAATCTGTAGGTAGACTTTCGTAGTAAACTCCGAAAACTTGTTCGTGTCTGTTACATCATGGTATGAGTACCTTAATTTTTCTACATAACCTAACAAATATGCGTTTACCCATACCCCTTCTGGTATGCACAAAAAAACAATTGTTGCGGCGGGTTATCTGCGCAGTGACCTAGGTATTGTTTGCTTCTCCTTTCGTTGTGGTGGTTGGCTCGAGGTTCCAGCCTCCATTGTTCCTTCTTCAACATACTCCTTTGGTTAGCCAGTGACATCATCCACTGCTCCCTCCTGTGGTTGTTTCGACACAGTTATCTGTGATTCTTATGGCACGATCGTTTCTTCCTGGTTTGGAGCCATCCCATTGACTCTCGAGGCTTCTTCAGGGTTTTTTGGGTGCCCTAGGTTGCCTGCATCTTAATTATGTTGGCCCTGCCCCTCTTCCTACATATCAATGTCCATGCCCGCAGGCGTTGTCTGTTGGGTTTCTTCTTCGATGCGTGTGGGGCTGCCCATTGTTGTATCTGGTGATGGGATTTCATCCACATTGACGACTTATGGCAATGCAGATGGTTGTTGTTCGCTTTCCTGCGATTGTGTTTGTTCTCTGGTCCTAACTCGAGGTTGTCTAACTGTATCGCTTAGTTCTCCTTGTTTAGGTGGTGCCATGGTGGTAGAAACTTGTCGTTCGTCGAGCTCAATAACCTCTGCAACCTCTGCAAACTTCACTCTCTGTTTTGTATGCTCTATCGCTCTTTGCCTTTTCCAATTTTGCAATAAGATTTTTCTCCCGCGTCCTTGCTTTGTATTGGCGTCATGTGAAGCTTGTCGAAGATGTTGTCACGATTATGGAATCAATGAACCGTTGGTTCCTTTATACTTTCCATTGATTTACCTCATCGTCTCTAATTGGTGTGATTAATGCGACGTCCCGGCAGTCGTTTCTGGCATTCAATTCCACTAGCCTTCATCACTTAGCCCTTCTTTTTCCATAGCCGCCTTTCTCGCTTGTTTTGCTTTGGACTGACCATTGGCCTTGTCTCCATCGGGCTCGTAGTACAAAGCATGCGTGATCCTTATCCTTTCTTTGCATTGTACCTCTATTGCTACCTTTTCATATCTTGCGCACTCCTTCTCCTTTCGCACAAGGTACCTCTGTTGGTACCTTCTTCTTCTTTTTTTTTCACAAACTGCACGGTGACTTTCAAGTTGCTAGTGGTTGATTTTCCTTGTACAGCTTCAGTCGACTCCAATTGATCATCCCTCTAATTTTGCGCCTTCTAAGTCCTTCAATTGTACAACTCCCCCACCTGTGACAATTTTTACTTCATATGGTCCTAACCAGTGCATTCTGAGTTTTCCCAGATGTTGAATGGATTTACTGTCATACATCAACACTAAGTCTTTTGCCTTGAAAGTTTTCCTCTTGATATGTATGTCATGCCGAGATTTGTCCCTTGCTTTCTGAACTTGTTGGTGGTACCCTGCTAGGATCCTTTCTTCCTCCATGATAATCAATTGATTCAACTTGTCCTGTAATACGTTTTGTTATATCATGTTTGTAATAGTTGCTACGCGCAGACTAGGTACCAAAAATTCTAATGGTACCACTGCCTCTTGTCCATATACCAATCTGAATGGCGTGTGTCCTGTCAACTTCTTCCATGTGGTCCTGTACACCCACAATACTGCTGGTATTTTTAGGTCCCAATGATCCCTATTAACATTACAGATCTTCGTCAATGCATTTTCAAGGATTTTGTTAAATGCTTCTTCTGTTCCATTGGCATGTGGGTGATATGGTGTACTCTTTTGATGATGGACTTCAAATTGTTCAGTCATGGCCTTAATAGTGTTGTTAATGAAGTGACTGCCTTGGTCGCTCATCAAAATCCTTGGGAAACCAAATCTAGAGATCACATGTTCAAATAGAAAGTCTGTTGTTGTTTTTGCACTGCAATCTTTGACTGGTGCTGCTTCTACCCATCTTGTCAGGAATTTATTCACAGTGATAATGTACCTTTCTCTTGTCCTCTTTGTTGGTGAGTTAACTAGTCCCACAAAATCTATTTCCCATTTGTCGAATACCTTCAATGTTACCAGTGGTCGCAGGGGCATCTCATCCCTTCTATTTGGTTTACCAACTCTCTGACATACATCGCATCTCCAGAAGTACTCTTTCGAGTCTCTGTGAATGGTCGACCACCATAGTCCTGCGCGTAATACCTTCTGCGCAATAGCTTTTCCTTTGTAATCTCCTTTTGCTATTCCTTCATGGGCTTCTGCTAAAATCCTTGGTCTTTCATGTTCTAGAACATATCTTTGCAAGATGCTATATGCGGCCATTTTGTATAGGTGTCATGCCATCAACTGATAGTGTGTAACCCAGACTACCAGGTTTTTCTTCTGCGTGGTGTTATATTCTTGTGGCGCAGTACATTTAATCAAGTAATGGACTATGTTTGCAAATAATTGTGCGCATGGAAAGTTGTCTTCTAAATTTGTGGGTTCCTCTCTATTCGTGACCCTTGATAGGTGGTCAGGTCTTGCGTTCAAATTCCCTGGCTTGACTATTACTTCAAAATCAAATTCTTGAAACAGTAGTAACCATCGACAGATTCTCCCCCCCAACACTGGTTTGTTGACTAGGTACTTAAGGGCTGAGTGATCTGTGAACATATTAAAATGTTTTCCCAGTAAGTAATGTCTAAACTTCTGCAATGCGTAGGCCATAGCTAGGCCTTCCCTCTCTGTAGTGTTGTAGTTCTTCTCTGATTCTGACAGTTTTCTGCTAGCAAATGCTATAGAATGATCCAATTCTCATGCTCATGGTGGTGCCAAAATAGCTCAAAGTGTTATGACTGAGGCATCTACATGTACGTGGAATGTGTTCTCCTAGTCTGGGAATACTAGTATTGGAGTTGTTACCATATTGTCTTTTAGCATATCCAGACTGTGTTGACAATATTCATTCCACTGAAACTTTGTATCCTTCCTTAATAGTTTCTCCATTGGCGCAGTGATCTTCACGTACCCTTTGATAATTTTTCTGTAGTATCTCGTGTGTCCCAATGTTTCTCTTAGTTGACAAATTGTTTTTGGTGGTGGTAGGTTAACGATTACTGCAATCTTTGCAGGATCTACTAGTAAACCTTGCCTGCATACTATATGGCCCAATAGTATCCCAAACGGTGTTCCGAAGATGCACTTCTTGATGTTTAATGATATCTGGCATTGCCTGCATCTTTCTAACATCAGTCACAAGACATCTACATGGTCTTTCAACAGACTATAGACTGTCCAATCGTCCAACTATACCTCTAGAAACTGGTGGATAAATTCCTTAAATGCAGCTATGACTACTATGGAAAATATTGTTGGTGGTCTTCAGTCCAAATGGCATGACCATGTACTGGTAGGATCCCCATTTTGTAGCAAACATGGACTTGTGTCTGTCTTCCGGTGCTATTTTAATCTGGTGGTAGCCTGAGAATCCATCAGTGAATGAGTAAACTTTGTGTCCCCCTACGTTCTCCAACACTTCATCTATAAGCATGAGTCATGTAGGCACGCATCGTTCAACTTCATCAAGTCAACACATATTCTTAGCCCGCCTTGTTTTTTCTCCTAAATTACCATTGGGCTTATCCATTCTGATTCTTCTACAGGTTTTATGATTCTGGCTTCGAGCATCCTATCGATCTCAGCTTTGAATTTTTTCTTATAGATCGGATTTAGTCTGTATGGTCATTGTCTAATCAGTCTTGCCTCATCTCTGATTGGTATCTTCATTTCACCTAACTCTCCTGCTATGCCCTTCATTTCTATAAACATTGTGGGGAATAGATCGTTGTACTCGCGCAGTAACTATGTTATGATTTCGACTGCCTGTTCATATGAATAGTCTCCAATGTTGTCCATTTTGGGATTCTCAACTGTCCCAATGTTGACTTTCTTCACCTTGATCGGCACAACAATTACTTCTGATTCTAGTGGTGGATCATCCACTTCTCTTTCGCCTTCTTCTTCCTCGATTTGAATATTGTGTGGCTCATCTTACTCTGGTACTTATTCCTGCATATGGTAGCATCACAATAGTTCTTTCATTGCTTGTTTGTTCCGTTGTTGTTCCTTTTTTAAGAGTTTGATTTCGGGTTCCGTAATGAATAGCACCCCTCTTATTTTCTTAAGTGTTGCATCTATGTTGGGGTTCTCATGCTCGAATGAGAAAGTGACAGTAAACTTATGTTGCAATACTGGCCAACTCGTAGTTCCTCTGCATAGTTCCTGGTCTGTATACTAGTTTGTCAGTATGCCCTCTAATGTGTGTACGAAGTGATGAGGCCATTCCTCTGGGGGGTGTCATTTTCCACAACACTTTGCACTTCTACAAGTGTTCCGTTGGTGCCCCCTGTCCATCATACATCTGTTGCTAGTTGCTTTTCTATTCTTCTCCAAACCTTATGCGTAGTAACCGCTTACATTGGTACCAATCCTTGATTGTTTCTTTGTGTGTGCCCCACCATCTTGCAGGTGTGGCCTTGAGTGTTATATCGAGTGCTAAGAGTCTCTGATTTTCTATTACCTCGTCCTCATACTGTGCCAAGAATACTTCTAGATCGTTTACCCCGTGGAAACTGGGTGGTTCCCTTATCTTCGTACCTACCCATCTTACTGCGCGGTCTATTATTGATCATCTTCTTGTGGAGACTTTGTGTAGCCTTTGTTGCCAGTTCTATAAACATGTATTTGAGTCTGATGCACATGAAGTAATGCTCCACCAACTGAGTATCCCATCTGCAGTTGGGTTTATGTAATCCTCATCTCGCACAGTTGTCTTGTACAAGTGACTAATTTCCACCAAGTCCAAGCAAGTAGGCTCTACAAACCTCTCCCCTTCTGATGGGTCTAATGGCGCAATGACCATGTACTCTCCTAACTCAAATGCCATTTTTCGTGTCTTTAAATTGATTATGGTCTGGTTATAAAATGCCCAATCCAAGTTGAGCAGTGTTGGATATGGTGTTGTGTTGTCCACTATTTCAATCACTTCGAAATATGCTTTAGTGCGTAATCCATCTAGGTTTATTCTCACTCCTTTCAGTCTGCCAATTGGTAGAACTTTGTGTTGGTTTGATAGTTTTAGTTGAACAGATGAATATCCTAATGTGGGCTCTCCCATACATTACCATGTCTTCTTGGGTAATACATTGACTTCGGATCCTAGATCCAGTATGATATCTCCCATGCTGAAATCTCCAATGTTGGCAGTCAGCCTGAACTCCCTACTTGTTCTTCTCCTTGTATGTAAACGATTGACTATTTTTTGTTCTAGTTTTTCGTCTGTCTCTATGCTACATTTTTCTAATATATTTTTCAATATTTTGACAAAGGATGGATCATTCAATAATTTTATAATGATTGTAAAAAGGCTTTGATCGTACTTACTTGTCCCAGGGGCTGCATTTCTCTGGTATGATCCAACGATGGAGACATCTCGTACTCTGGTACTTCCTTGCTTTGTTGTGCAGTTGAAGTCGACGTGGTGTCTTGCTTTAGAAACTCTTGTCTGGCTTGCTTAAATGTTTCCTTCTTGTCCTGCGCATCGAACTGTTTCCATGGTTCGACATTTTTCTTCACCCACTGATGTTCTACCGACTCTTATCGGACTGCGTCATTGCCTTCTCCTCCATGCGTAACTATGTTTATGTTCCGTCCTTCATGATTTGATTCAGCTGGAATCCATTAAACATTTTGTTTCTTCTGATTCCTCTTTTTCTGGATCTTCCCTAGTAAGTAGGACATTCTTTTGTGTCATGATCCGATGCGCAACAATACATACGCGTCGTTGGTGGAAGTGGACATTCTCTTGCATAGTGTCCTGGTTTTTGACAGTTGCGGCATACCACTGGACCTCTACCTCTTCCAAATCATCCTCTTGCTGGTCCTCCACCTCTGTAGCCAACTCGATCTCCTCGCGACGCGTTATATTGAGGCGCATGATTTTACTGCGCGGGATTTCACTGAGGTTGCGTTGTGTTGTACTATGGCTGCGCAGAATTATATGGTTGTTGCACAGTGTTGTATGGGGCTGGTACTTGGTTAAACTGAGCAGAGACTTGCCCGATCATCATTTCTGCTTGCAACCTATATGCATCTAATGTTCTTTCTCTCATTACGTCCATAGTTCTATAGTGCTTGTCATTGTGGCCCATTGACTTACAAAAGTTGCAATATGAACTCTTTGGGACTGTCTGGTATTTTTGCATCATTGGGCAGTGATATGGATCGTGGCTCGGTTTCTTACAAATTTTGCACCATATTCCTCTTGTTGGTAACAGAGTTGGCATTCCAGCTACCATATATTGCGCGTATGATGGACATCCATTCTTATGGTGTCCTTTTGTTCTGCATGTGGTACACCAAACGACTTCTTGTTTGTCCTTACTTTTGTTCTGGTTTAGCTGGAACGTTAAGTTCTTCAAATCCTCCTTCATCTTTTCGATGGTCGGATCTGTCTTCTGATATTGATTTTCTTCTAGTTGCAGGGTTGCCTGCAAAGCCTCTGCATGTGTCTGAAACTTTTGTTGACGCAATGGATATTTCAAGTGTGGTAGTAGTGAGTTGACGAACAGGTGCTTGTGTTGCATATATGTCATGAGATATTTCAACTTTCCTTTTAGTCGCTTGAATCTATGGTCAACCTCCCATACAGATTCTCTTGGTTTCTATCTAATTTATATCATCTCGTTCATGTATTGATCCTATGAACTTGGCTTCTAAAACTCATTTATTAGCAACTTCTTGATGTCCTCAATCGTTCTGGTTGTCCCTGGTGGATTGTTTGTAGCTAAACTCATATACCAATCTAGTGTGCAATCCCTTAGTGTAATCACTAGATGTGCAAGTTTAATGTGCTCGTCTGTGATATGTTTTGCTTCCCATATCTTCTCACAAATAAACAAGTGCTTTTCCGTGTCCTCCTACGCTTCTCCTTTGAACTCTGGTAATCTGAAGGTGGGATCATGTCCTGCCATCCTGAATGGTGTACTACTACCTCTACACGATGTAGATACTTGACTAATGCTTCCTGAAGTGGCTCCTCCAGTTGTTGTTCCCTGTGTAGATGTACTTCTTGTTGTCTTCCTTCGCCCGGAATTCGGTTGTAAACGGTGGTGTTCTTTTTGGTGTGTTAGTTGCACATGGGTTTATGGGTTCCACACTGACATTAATATGGATAGGATTGTTGCCTTCTCTTCTCGCTCTTGGACCTCTCATCTTCCTTTCGTATGTTGTGCTCTAGATTTCATCAATTTGCTCCACAACCCGGAGATCCTCTACCTCTTCTTCATCACTTGCCAAGCCTTCCCTCGCGGCTACGACTCTCTTCTTGGTGTTCACCTTGTATTGGTAGGGTACTCCACTACGTGTCTTTCCAGATGTCTCCATGATCCGCTTGATCTGGTCGTTGTTCATCATGATTGGGTCCAAGGGTTCCTCCTTCTGTCCTTTATCCACTTCTTCTTCCATTTCTCCTCTTTTTGTCAGTGTTTCCCCCCTTCCCCCATGCACGTAGGGAATTTTAGCTATCTGACGTCATTGTCATTACACCTTTGTTATAGAGAAATATATTAATAGAAGGATACAACGATCTAATATGCCTTCCTCGAGGCCCACGTAGAAACTCTTGCTCCGCTGGGCGATGTTACTCTAGGGTTTTTGTTATCTTTCTGCGCAAACTCCAGTTCCTTTGTCTTCAGCCAGATTTCGATCTCTACTTTTGTGGGATACCATGGTCTCAACATCCCCTTCTAGCGATGCATTCTCACCTTCTTGTCATCCGATTCAATGTTCTCTTGACCCACCTTCCACAGATATTACCCTCTTTTAATAGATCCCATCTACTCAATCCTATACTGTTCCAACTGGCAATGGAACCATTTGTTGGTTAGATATCTGATTTATACCTCTAACATGATTGACCCGAGGTTCAAGTCTATTGGGGTTCCAACAAAGCCTCTAAAACTATCGTCCCTCCTGGTGAACCAGAAGGCAACGCAATACACAGGGTGTACTACGCAGTCTCACCCAAGATAGTCTTAATGGGTGACTGCAATACTCAGGTGTATTTCAATATTTTGAAAGAAAAGACTACGAAGGACCTGATGGATGCATTGACTAAACTGTATGAAAAACCCCCGGCATCCAATAAGGTATTTCTAATGAAGAGATTATTTAATACGAAGATGTCAAAAGGTGGGTATGTTGCAGATCATTTAAATGAATTTAATACGGTTACTAATCAATTAAGTTCTATAAAAGTGAACTTTGATGATGAGGTTAGGGCTCTTCTAATCATGTGCTCATTGCCAGAAAGATGGAATGGCTTGGTCATGGCTGTAATTAACTCTGTCTCTAGTTCAAACACTCTAAAATTTGATCATGTTGTTGGTGTTATCCTTAGCGAGGAAATGTGACAGAAAAGCACATATGAGACATCAGGCAATGCATTAAACATGGAGAACAGGGGAATACAAAAGGATAGAGGAAAGGGCTCAGGGAACCGTGAGAATTCTAGGAAGGGCATATCCAAATCCAGACTTGGAAATATAGAATGTTGGAATTGTGGAAAGAAAGGACATCTGAAGAAAGACTGTCGAGCTCCAAAGAAACAAAGAGATGGACAGCGAGAGAAAAATCGAGAAGAAAATGTATCATGTGATGTGTTACAAGATGCTTTGATTCTTTCTGTATATAATAATTATGAGTCTTGGGTAGTATATTCAGGGTCATGTCATGCCACACCCCATAGGAAACATTTACTAGATTATGTTCAAGGTGATTTTGGACAGGTTCATTTGGGTGATGATGCACCATGCAAAATTGTTGGAATGGGAAAGGTAAAAATAAAGCAAAGGAATGGAAACTAATGGTTGTTGAAAGAGGTAAGACATGTTCCAAATCTAAGGAAAA
>ML833091.1:11739-32629 GCA_009831015.1 Picea engelmannii
TTTTGAAGTAGGGGATTGGGTATTTTTAAGACTACAACCATACAAACAGATGTCCCTCAAGCAAGCCAAGAAGGATAATAAATTATCACCAAAGTACTATGGCCCTTATAAGGTGTTGCAAAAGATTGGTACTACGACATACAATTTGGAGCTGCCTACATCTTCACGAGTACACCCAGTTTTCCATGTTTCATGCTTAAAGAAAGTTATAGGTGACAAGATCCCAGTTCAAACTATATTGCCAGAACTTGACGAGGAAGGAAAAATCATATTGGATCCTAAAGCCATCACTGACACAAGAATTCGCCCGCTGAGGAATAGATCCATTTCAGAGTATCTCATTAAATGGAGGAAACTACCGGCTGAAGATTCCACTTGGGAAGATGCATCTTTTATACA
The DNA here is from genome assembly GCA_009831015.1 of Picea engelmannii. NCBI lineage: Eukaryota > Viridiplantae > Streptophyta > Pinopsida > Pinales > Pinaceae > Picea > Picea engelmannii. The sequence continues at coordinate 12,139 of ML833091.1, forward strand.
GAAGCATCCAGAGTTACTCAAGCATTGAAGACAACACTTGTCTCAAGGGGAGGGGCATGTTAAGCCCTAATATTGGCTCATTACCCCTTAATTGGGGCATATTATACTAGTAATGTTATTTTATTTATATCGGCTTTAGGCCATTAGTTGTAATTATACCTCCTAGTCTCCTATATATACCAAGGAGACATTTTCATTTTGAATCATCTTGTACTTGAACATTTAAGTGGGGTAAAAGGAGGTTTCCCCCTCGAAGAGGCTTATTATCTGAAATTATCTCTTTTTCAAGGCGTTGATTACTTTTTCTGAGGTTTTTCTATGCTATATTGATATTTGGTTCTTAACATTTTATGATCTGTGCGCCATGTCCCTTCTATGCACCATTCCTCTTCTGTGCATTTCAGCCCTGCACCCTGATCCTTCTTCACACATGAATCATTCTCAACAACTCCACCCATCTCTTCTCTGTTCTGCATTTTTATCGTCTCTGTGCACCTTGTGCATGTTGTATCCGCAATGATTATGCATAATCTTCCCATGTCAAGTCCTTTGGTGATCATCATGGCAACTCTTCATATTCTCTGGCGGTTACCCCCATGCATTCATAATCAATGGGTGTTATTCTAAGATTCCTTAGCTTCTATGGTAGTCCAGACTCTTTGTCCTCTCTTGCATCTGTCAATTGTCTCTATGATCAGTCTTCATTCCACTAGCATATGCCTCGAGACTCTTCGGCTCCTCTGGAAATCACCTTGAAGTCTCTTTGAGTCCTCTAACCGAAACCATCGGTGGTTTCTAGGAGTTACAGAGTGAACCTCTGTAGCCTAATTCCTTTGGCACCTTTCACCTTTCCTTTCACATGTGCCCTCAGGTGGTGATCAAATGCCTATTTAGAAGGTGCTTTCGTGACTCGTGTTTCGAGGATTCTCCCATGAGTCTCCTTGACTCCTTCCTCTATAATTCACGATACCCAGAATGAATCCTAGCTATGCTAGCTCCTTCTATTCAAGTGACCATTGGCGATGACCATGCACTTATCCATAAGGCGCTTTCACAATTCGCAATTCAGGAATCTGGAGATGAGGCATCTCGACTCTCCAAGTCACAATCTCCGAAATGGAGCTTGGAAGCTCTAGCTCTTCTCTCTATCTCTCGATGATGTGACCACAAGATATGACCATTGTCTAGTCATTTGAGTGCTTCGCTCTTTAGATCAATAGTCCACGATCTGTGGTGATCGGACGACTATCCTCCGTCCTAGAACTTCATCTTTCGGGACTTTAGGGGAGTATTGATGCTAAAACTCGCAAAACTAAACTCCTAGAGTGACATCATTCTTGTGTCACTTAATGACGTGTCATAAGTCGAGTAGCTGCCATGTGTCACTCATAATTGTGATTTCCAGTGGCCTGAGATGCCGAGTAAACTTGACACTTGTCATTGTATGATTGCACCATGTGTCCTTGCCGACGTAGACTGCCACCTGTCCTTTATGACGTGGTTTGTCATGAACTACCTCCTGGATATGACAGCCCAGATTCATCCTTGATCCAACGACTCAGATCATATCGCGATTTCAAATATCACAATTTGGAAGGTTAGGGCACTTTGTTCCTTTGAATTTCCAGTTAGAGAAACAACAATCTTTCACCACATGTCCTATGGAACCAACGGTCCAAATATTATCATGATTTCACCACATGTCCTTATTGGATCGACGGTCTAGACTTCTCCTTGATCCAACGACTCAGATCTTTTCACAACTTTGCATATCGTGAGTTGGAATGATAGAGCACCTCGTGCCTTTGACTGTCCAGTCAGTGAAATGATGATATTTCGACATGTGTCCTCTGGATCCAACGATCCACGACTGTCCTCTATGGACGACCAAGATTCCTTCACATTTTTGGAGAGTTGGATGACTCTTGGTCTTATCCAACTTGCAGCTTCACCAGATCTAACGACTGTTGGTCCTTCATAATTACTCCAGATCTGATGGCCCAGATCTTATCGCGAGTTGGAACGTTAGAGAACTTCCTTCCTTTGACCTTTCTGTCAGCGAAATGTTGATCTATGACCATGTGTCCTACCCGAAGATGGACGATCCTCATGCTTTCGGGATTTTGTAAGCTCGTTTAACCTTGCACTTTAAAGAATGTGCAGGTTCTCCTGGATCCAACAACGGTCAGACCCCGTGCTCGGATCTAATGCCCAAGATCTGTCCTCCATCTGCACGCTCGTCCTATCTGAATTCAGATCTAACGGTCATCGGGTATTCTGAATGGGATCCAATGATCACTGTCACTTCTCCTCTCGAGCTTACACATGCTCCTGACTTGGAAGAATTTCTAAGTGTCAAAGATCTCAACCTTACGCTATATCTCTTGAGCTTTGGCAACAAGTTAACCTCGGCCCTGGCGCACACCTACTCACTGCGTGCGACTCTGCGCTAATCCTCCTGAGCTTACGTTTTTCCTATTTTACCATCGATGCACACTCCGATCTTTCCATCAATGACAAGCACACTCTGCCTATAAGCATGCTATCGTTGTTGTTGTTCTTTCCATCAATGACAAGAACACTCTACCTATAAACATGCCAACATGATGGAGGTTGAAACAATTACCAAAAATAACAAAAGTGAGGGTTCTAGCAGACTGAACTCGAAATTCCTTCTTCCTCAATCTCAATAGAGAAAAATAACGACAACCTAAGGAAAAAATAATGAAGTAATGACATGTGGGATACAAGATAACATTTGCAAGTAAATCATTGTTAAATTTAGTCATTTGCATAGGATATAAGATTAAACTATTTCTTCAAAATGTCAAAACTAAAGTATGTCATGCTGAGAAAAATCTTGGAAAACCAACATTTTTGCACTTTCTTCTTTGGGATCCCACCTATTAGTTATATAGTAATGTTGTGACAGGCACTACGGCCCTCCATTTTCCCGTTTGATATTTCTTACATCCATAGAAAATGGATCCCCTCATCTTTTGAGCCCAAGAGAAATCCTTTTGAGTCTCCCTATCCAACTCAAGTTACTTAGAAGACTCATAAATTACTTGGAAAATCCTTAAAGACATTGTTTTTAAAAGACAAAACTTTCTTTTTGAAATTTACAAAGTTAATACAAAATCCTCTGATACAAATCAGAGGAGTTAAATTTAACTCCTACGATACATATTGGAGGAGTTCTTACCACCTTCTCCGATACATAGTGTTATTTCTCAAGTTCGAGGAAACTCCTCCGATACGAATTAGAGGAGTTTATTTCTTTCCTTCTGATATTATTGGAGGAATTTAGAACAAGTCCCCCGATTAACATTGGAGGAATTTCATATAAGTTCCTGATGTTCATAGAAGAACTTGTCCTTCAACCGTATGACTTCAACAACCACACCTACTGCATTAATTGTCAGAATGACCCTTTTGGCTATATAAATGGAATGGGGTCAAGTCATCATTATCCGATCACAAGAGATTGAGAAAGGAGTCTCAAGGTTAAACGCGTTGAGTTATCCCGTTTGAGCTCCTAACTTATCTTTTCTCACCACGTGGCATTAGATTCAGGTAAGGGGCATATTTCCTTTCTTGTGTTTTAGGGTTAGGGTTAGTTTTCTATTTGACTCCTTACCTTCCACTTTGTTTATGTCTTCATTTCCCAAATCCGATAGTTCCCGCCTCCCCTCATCACTATGCCTTTGGCTAACTCCATAAACAATGTATGCCAGCCTTCCGCACACCTTATTACAATAATAATAATATATCTTAGCTCAGAAATGCTTCTATTCATCTATCAACAAACACATGAATTGAATCATTACCTTTCTGGGTTCTTGGCAATCCCAACACAAATTCCATACTCACAGAATCCCATGGTCTATTTGGAATTGGAAATGGCTGATATAATCCAACATTATGGCTCCTTCCCTTTGCATGCTAACATACCCTACATCTTTCAACAAATATTTTAACATTATCTTGCATACCGTGCTAGAAATAAAATGCACTTAACTGAGAAAATGCTTTGTCTTGTCCAAAATTTCCTTCTAATCCTCCACTATGATTTTCCTTGAACAAATTTTCTCTCATTGAACATCTTTGAATACATAATTTATTTCCCTTGAATAGTAATCCCTCTTGTATCAAATAATCCAACGATGGACTTATGTCTATGCTTACTAGATTCTCACAGGTTGCATAAGCATCATTAAAATTTGCATCATCCTTATACATCTCTTTCAAATCATCAAATCCTAAGACATTCACTTGAAATTCATGCAAAATTAAATTGAGTCTACTTAATGCATCTGCTACTTTATTTGATTGTCCACTTATATGTCTGATAACAAAGGAATTTTTTTACAAAAAATCAACCCACTTAGCATGCCTCTAACTTAATTTTGTTTGACTATTGATAAATTGTAAGGCATGGTTATCAATATAAAGAACAAATTCCTTAGGCATGAGGTAATGTCTCCATTTCTTTGGTGCTTGAATAATGGAAAATATTATTTATCATATGAAGAATATTGTCAACAAATGCAAGATATTTCCACACTAATCCTAGCATAAGAGAAGAAGAATTTAATCAAGAAAGAAAATGACACATGCAATCACACAATACACCGATATTTTACCCTAGAAACCCTTAACCAAAAAAACCAACATTCCTTTGAGTGTTCTTCTCTCTTGTTGTATTATTCATTCGGAATAAAAGGTTACATGTCTAACCTTGGTCCACACCTAAGACACAATCAAAATCATACCTTCTTTCACAATAAAGAACAACCCTATAGCCAATTTAGATTACATATGCATGACCAACAACCTACACTTACACATGCATTAACCTGCAAAAGTGTATTCTATGATCACCTACAACAACAACCTTTACAACCTTACAAAATGCCTCTTTATAGGATTTACAACAGGAAAACCCCTAAATATTAACACCCAAAAACGGTTACATATCCATGCATATCATTGGCTAGAAATCTTGTAAATCCTCGAATTTTGTTACAATCAACTCGAAGTCGGGTTTACCAGTCAGCCTTCATTCGGTCTCTAGTCAGTCGTCTCATGCATGCACTTCAACCTCTTGTCAGTTTACTTACCATCGATGTCTTTGAATTTGACTTTACCTGGTTGAATTCCTTGACCTTCGAATTTCTATCGATCTACCTCGACTTCGACTTGTTGTCGATCCACCTCGACTTCGACCGTCAGTGTCTATTCACCTCGACTTGAATTTCAATGCAAAGAATATAACAACCCAACATTCTTCCACTTGTTGTCTTCTTTGATGAAACATGAGATTCCTGAACTTTTTCTCACAGACCCAGGGAAACAATTCCCATTGCCTCTATGCATCAAGAGAACTTCACAACACTCACAGACTTGGTCAACGATTCTGCTATGTTTTCCAACGTGTCTACTTTCTCTAGTAGCACCTTGTTACTTTCCAGTATCTCTTACGAAATGGTATTGTACATCAATGTGATTAGTATTTGAATGATAAGCAAGGTTCTTTGCTAGAAATATTGTGTTTTGACTGTCGCAACTTACCTTCATAGATCTCTTCTCAAACTCAATTCCTGATCACAACCTTTGAATCCATACCACTCATTTTCTTCCATGAGTGGCCGCCATGTATTTATCTTTTGTTGTTGACAAGGCTACGAATGCCTGTCACTTTCTCATCTAACTTATTGCTACACTGAACATCTTTAAGAAATATATGTTGGTCTATCTCTGTCAATCCAGATCTCTAGCCCAGTCAGTGTCGACAAAGACATGTACATCCAATTTACCACTGTCACCTCCAGGTTTTCCTTGGTAGCATAACATAGTTCTTTGTGCCACACAAATACCTGAATACTCTCTTGACAACTGTCCAATGCTCCTTTCCAGGTGTTGACATGTACCTTCTCAACACTCCCACTACATGGGAAATGTCTGGTGGAGTGCATACCATCGCATACATAAGATTACCAACCACACTTGCATAGAGAACAAGTTCCATGTCCTCTGTCTCTTCCTGTGTCTTTGGACGCTTTTCAGTAGTAAGCCTTGCTCCCACTGGAATTAGCACCTTGACTGGTTTGCAATCCTGCATGTTGAATTGTTTCAGAACTATTTCTATATACTTCATTTGATTCAAAAAGAGATTTCTAGTGGCTCGATCTCTCTTAATCTCCACTCCCAGAATGAAGTTAGCTGTACCGAGATCCTTCATTTCAAACTTGGAGGATAGATGCTTCTTCACCTCCTTTATTGTGTCCATGCTTTTTCCAATCAACAACATGTCATTGACATACAAAGCTACATATATGAAACACCCATATTCTTCCTTGGAATATATGCAGTGATCAACTTTGCTTCTCACAAATCCCAAACTAAGGATGTATGTGTCAAACTTCTGGTACCACATACTTGGTGATTGCTTTAGACCATAAATGGATCTTTTGAGTTTTCACACCAACTCTTTCTTTTCCTTTACTACAAATCCTTCAAGTTGTTTAATGTAGATTTCTTCTTCCAAGTCCCCATGTAAGAACGTTGTCTTCACATCCATATTTTCTATCTATATATCGAATGATACATTCAAAGACATTAGTACTGTAATGGAATAAAAATCTCACCGAAGTCGACTCCCTCGACTTGGGAATAACCTTTCACCACCAGTCGAGCTTTGAAATTCTCGACTTGTCTTGTGCATTCATCTTCTTCTTGAACACCCACTTTCTACCAATGGGATTCCTTCCACTCAGTAACTTGAATAAATCCCATGTCTCATTCTTGCACAAGGATTCCATCTCTTTAACCATGGCATCCTTCCAGATTTTACCCTCTATGGAGTTAATTGCCTCACCGACTGACTTGGGCTCATCGTCGATGGAAGTTAACATGAATGTGGAACGAAAGTCGGGTGGAATATACCTTTCAACTAGTTTTCTTACTCTTTCTAATCTCCCTACCACTGGATTCAATTGTTCCACCTCTTCCTCAAATTCATTCGACTCATCTGAATTATCTTCTTCATTCCTTACTTCAAATTGCACCGTATAAGTATTATTCTCGGTCTGAATAACTTCCTCAGGCTTGGATTTAGCTCTGACTTCTCTGAAGACCACATATCGATTGTACACTATTCTCCTTGATGCAGGATCACATATATTATATCCTTTCATACCTTCCTTGTGTCCGATGAAAATGCATTTGACTTCCTTCTTGTCCATCTTGCTCCTCTTTTCCTTGTGAACATGCATAAATGAATCACAACCAAACACTTTGAGATGTGCCACCAAACGATTCTTACCCTACCATACCTCATTTAGAGTTTTGTTGACTAGCACCAACGAAGGATACATATTCACCAGATATCTTGCAGTCTCGACTGCCTCCACCCAGAATTCTTGTGCGAGCCCAACACCACTAAGCATGATCCTTGCCTTATCCAACAACGTTCTATTCATTCTCTCAGAAAATCCATTTTTTTGTGGGGTATATGGTGTGGTATTTTGGCGTGCTATGCCACACTGCTTACATAACTGATTAAATTCCTTTCCACGGAATTCACCACCATTGTCAATCCTTAGCACTTTAATATTATTCTCTGTCTGGTCTCCCACAAGACCTTTAAACTCCTTAAATCTCTCGAAAACCTATGATTTCTTCCTCGGGAAGTATATCCATGTCTTCCTAGAAAAATCATCTATGAAGAAGAAATAATATAGGGATCCACCAAGTGAAGGCACTATAACCGGGCCAAACACATCACTATGCACCAATTCTAGAATCTCATTTTCCCTTGTTGCTCCAGATGGGAACCTCACCCGACTTTGTTTCCCATATAAGAAATGTTCACAAAATTCAACTTCTAAACCACATTCAGAAAAACCTTCAGCCATACATTTTCTTTGCATATCTCGAATCCATTTTACTCCAATGTGTCCCGTCCTCTTGTGCCATGACCTGGTCAGGTTGAGTTCATCATGTCTTGTTGATTTAGTTTGAACCGAATTGGCTCAAGTCGAGTCGAGTTGTATCAACATTGAGTTGCATCGAGTCACAATCGAGTCAATTTCAGGAGCAACAATGTTGTTGCATCCAACCGAGTCGAAATTAAATAACATATTGTACATGGAACCAATCCAAACTCCTTTCATTAAGACCATCACACCTCTGACCATATTGCATGAATCCTTCTGAAACAGAGTATGCACACCTACATCACTCATCTTACTGACATATATAAGGTTTCTTTCCAAACCTGGAATGTGTAGCACACCTGGAAGGGTTCTTTTCCTCCCATCCTACAGTGTCAGTCAAACTCCTCCCCGTCTGACAATTCTGGTTTTTGAGTCATCCCCCAAGAACACATCACCCCCATCATATTGTTCATATTCACATAACTATTATTTATGTGGTGTCATATGATAGGATGCTCCCGATTCGATCAACCAAACATCTTGATCCGATTGTGTACTGGTCGACGCCAGGTACACATCACCTCCCCTTTTCGATGTCATCTTTCTCTCAGTTGACTTCTTTTCGTACGATCCAACACTGCCTTTTGTTTCCTTCGACTTAGATTCCTTTTTGTAATTCTCATCTTTACCACATTTCTAGCATCTTCTCGTCGACTGAACCTGGGATTTATATCTACCCTTCGACTTGAAATTTATACCAGACAATCTTCCTTTATCTCTGTCTATCATTCAACCTCTCACTACCAGAGCATCTTTGGTTGATAATTCGATGTTCTTCCTTCTCACTTCTTCCAACAACAGATAAGATACAATAGCCACGACTAAGCTATCCCATGACTCTAGAAAAGAACATAATAGGATGATACATTTATCCTCATCAGTGATATTTATATCCATAGATGATAACTAGATTAACACAATGTTAAATGCATTTAAATGTTCAGTCACTGAAATTCCATCACTCATCCTCAGAAGATACAATTTCTTTCTGAGAAACAACTCATTTACCAAATATTTCGACTGGTATAAGCTTCCCATCTTGTCCCACAGTTTCTTGGCCGAATCTTCACCCAAGACATTCAACAACAATGAATCTACAAGACAAAGTCGTATCGTACTTCTTTCTTTCCTTTCAAGTTTCTCCCATTCTTTTGTTGACATGCCTGTCGGATGGGTACCTAGACAGAACATTGTCCATTGTTCTTGATCTACAAGAATATCTTGCATTTTAAGCTTCCAAAGATCAAAATTCTAGCCTTTGAATCATTCTACCTCTATTCTGGAACTACTCGCCATTCTTTACCGCGATCCTTAAAACAATTTATGACTTACGACTCTTACTATACCTAGGTTTTAGTTCTCATATTCAAGATTTGCAAATCAAGATATGATATACTTGCCAAAGCATTACATCGCTATGATAACTCACTTGTTAGGGAAGACCTAAGATCTGATACCACATGTCAGGAAATGAAAGACATTTGCACACTAATCCTAGTATAAGAGAAGAATAATTTAATCAAGAAATAAAATGACACAAAAAATCACACAGTAAACTGAGATTTTACCCTGGAAACCCTTAACCGGGAAAACCAACATTCCTTTGAGCATTCTGCTCTCTTGTTGTCTTATTCATTCGAAATAAAAGGTTACATTTCTAACCTTGGTCCACACCTAAAACACGATTGATGTCATACCTTCTTGCACATGCAAGAGCAACCCTGTAGCCAATTTGACTTACATATGCATGACCAACAACCTACACTTACACATGCATTATCCTGCACAATTGTATTCTATGATTACCTAAAACAAAAACCTTTACGTCCCTACAACATGCCTCTATATAAGATTTACAATAGGAAAAACCCTAAAGATTGGCGCCCAAAAATGGTTACAGATCCATGCATATCATTGGCTACAAATCCCGGGATTCTGTCACAGTCGACTACCAGTTAGCCTTCTTTCAGTCTCTATTCGGTCGTCTCACACTCGCACTTTGACCTCTTTTCGGTTGACTTTCCATCAATATCTTTGAATTTGAATTTACCCAGTCGACTTCCTCAACATTCAACTTGTTGTCGATCTACCTCGAATTATACCTACTTTCGATCCACCTCGACTTCGACCGTCAGTGTCAATTCACCTTGACTTAACTTTCACTACAAAGAATATAACAACCCAACAAATATTTCTATTTTTCCTCATTTAATTTTTTACTAAAGTAAGCAATAGGTTTTCCTTCTTGACTTAGAACAATGCCTGTATCTATCCCACTTGCATCACATTTAACCTGAAAGAGTTTATTAAATTCCGAGAATGCTAAAATTGGTTTCTTTGTAATTTTCTTCTTTAATAATATAAAACTCTTATCAACTACTTATGTCCACTTAAATGGTTGTATGCTTCCTTTAATTGTCTCCACAATTGGAGCACATATTCCACTAAATGTTTTGATAAATTTTCTATAAAAACTCACCAAATCATGAAAGCTTCTTACCTCAAAAATACTCCTTGTGGTAGGACAATTTTATATAGCCTCAACCTTCTCTTGATCCATCTTAAATACATTTATCGATATCACAAAACCCAAATACACTAACTCTGTCTTCACAAAACTGCACTTTTTTAGATTGATTAGTTTCATTTCTTTTTGCAACTTATTCAAAACCAATCTGAGGTGTCTCAAATGATATTTTCTAGATTGATTATAGACCAGGATATAATCTAGGTAAACTATGAAAAATTTACCAATAAATTATTTAAGCACTTCATTTATCAACCTCATAAAAGTGCTAGGAGCATTTGTGAGTTCAAAAGGAATTACTACCCCTTCATATAACCCATCATTTGTTTTAAAAGTTGTTTTCCATTCATCTCCTTCTCTAATTCTTATCTAATGATACCCACTCTTCAAATCTAATTTTGAAAAATATTCAACACCACTCAAACAATCCATCAAATCATCAATATGGGGTAATAGAAATATGTACATGATTGTGATTGTGATTATGTTTATGGATCTGGAATCTATGCTCATTCTCCATGCTTCATCTTTATTTGGACTTAACACTATAGGAACAACATATGGACTTAAGATTTCCCTAATCAGGACCTTATCTACCAACTCTTATACATAATTTTTAATCTCCTCATTCTCTTTGGAGTCATTCGATACGTTGCCTTATTAGGAACATTAGTCCCTGGAATCAAATCTATGTGATGATTTATGCTTATTATTGAAGGAAACTCACTTGGTAATTATTCAACCACAATATCATCAAACTCATTTAACAAATTTTGAACTTCTTCAGGAAAATCATTTAAACTTGTGTTTGTAATAATTACCTTGGGCTTACCAACTAAAGAAGAATGTACCTCACCATTTTTAATTTCTTGCATAAATTGTTTTCCTCTGATTACCAGTACCTTAGGGATGACTTCTTCAACTGCTCCTTCATATTTTAATGGTAAGAGTGTATGTTTCTCTCCATCCTTCTCAAAAGTGTATATGTTTCTCCTTTCATCATGTGTTTTCTTCCTGTCATACTGCTAAGTTATACCTAACAAAATATGACACACATCCATAGGGATAATGTCACAAAGTGCCTTGTCCTTGTAGCTTCCATTCTAAAACTCCACTTCACATTGCTTATTGACCAACAACTGATGTCCCTTTTGCAACCATGACACTTTGTATGGAATAGGGTGCATTGTCTTATTTAAACCCAAATTTTCAACCATTTATGTAGATACCAAATTATCAGTACTGCCACTATCAATAATGAATTTACACCATTTACCTTTGGATTTCCATATAGTTCTGAAGAGTGTCTTCCTCTGTGTAGGTTCTTTGATATCCTTGATTGGCTTCAACAAAACTCTCATCATCAACAAAGACTCCCCATCCTCTGGTGCATTCTCATGCACAACTGAATTCACACTTTCGTCCTCAACCTGCAAAATATTTGTACTTCCTCTTCTAGTGGAAGTGTTTTCTGTACACTCATAAGATCTGTGCCCAAATTTATTACATCTATAACATCTGAGAATAGAACCCCTACCTCTTTGGTAATTTCTTCTTCCTCTAAAATCACCACCTCTTGATGATTGTTCTTGCTAGTGTGTGTTAGCACATATTCTTGCAGGGGAGTGTTTTCCCTTCAGTTTCGGCCCTTTGATGACCAAATGTGAAGAAAAAGGGCTTAACAAAACCAACAAATGTGTTTCAACCAAGGTCGAGGCGCATTCTGCTTAGGCGTGCACGTTTTGGGACCATGGAGAGTGCAACTTCAAGAATTTTTTATTGAGAAATCGCAAAATAATATGAGCCATCCTTCTCAGCAGGATGTGCGACACACGATTAAGAATTTTTTGATTTCACGAATTGGAGAATTCAAGGAAAAAGTCATCAGATCTTGCGAAATGCGAAATCGTGAAAATATCACAGATGTTGATCACATGAGAGATCTGGACCATTGGGTCAGCCTTTTGCGATTTCGTGAGTCGGGAAATGAGAAAGCAGAGTCATCAAGACCCACGAAACGCGAAACCTTGAGTGTTGAAATGCTTAAGCCTGAAGTTGCCGAAGTCTCGATGCGGTGATTGTCAAAATGTCGAAGTCTCAAAATCCAAGATTTGTGAGAACCGTCCGATCCAGTGGGGACAGATGGCAGTCGATTGAATCAATTCGTAGTTTCGGGGATCAAGGATCCTAAAGACAATGATGTGGAAATCCCTGAAAGGAAAAATCCCAGAGACTGATGGATCAATCTCAGCCATCCAAACTTGAAAGACATGCGGCACAGGATCCGGGCCATAAGGGGGTGTTTTTCCCTTCATAATGGACACCATGAAAAAAGAATGAGAAGAAGCGGGCTAAAACCCACTTATCCTAAGTTTTATGTCCAGGTGCATCATGCTAAGGAGTGCATAGATCTAGGTGGTCGAGATCTGAGCGCTCAGATCTATGGCACAAGTTCCATATCGGACCCCCGCCCCCCGTCGTTCTTCCTTTAAGGAAGGTGGTGGGGTCCGAGTTGGTGGTTTTTGAGCACATCCCCCCCACTAACGTGGCATATCCTCCTTAAATCGAAAACCCCACCCCACACTTTACCGCTTACCATTCCCCCCCCTCCAAGTAAATCGCTTACTGCCCTAGCTCTAGCCGCCACCTGTCTCCCACTCATTCTCCCTCCCATGCCTATCCCATCTCCCGCTTCTCATCACCTTTCGCTCCTTCACACATGTTCTCCACTCACCGTCTCCCCTCATACCTCATCCTCTTACCTCCTGCCATGTGTCCTCCCCCTTCTCACCTCCTCCTCTTGCCTCCCTCCATATGTCATCCACCTATGTCGTGTCCCCACTCCCTAACGCTTCACCCTGTGGTCTCCTCATCACCTTCTTGCACCACATCACCTTAGCACCTGCTGATCTAGCCTTTGTTCCCCCTCCATATGGCCGCCTTTTTTCCGGTGATCGCACCATCACCTCGCCAAATTCTCATCCACGTCCAAATGCCTAGTCTCCCGGCAATCATCTAATAAGGCACGGGCAATGGATGAAAGGCCACCACGTCTCCTAGGTGTCAAGTTTGACTCGGGCCATTCTGATTCCGATGTAGCAGTTATGAAGTGGGGAAGGTAGCTGGAATGTCATATCCCCCCATGAATGAGGAAGTTAGAATGGCCTGACCATGAAGATGAGAAGTCAACTAGGACAGTCTGAGATCGTGTGCACAGAGAGACTGCATGCACAGTCTGACAGACCAGAGCTCAGAGGGACTGGCAAAGTCAAGATCTTGTCTGAAAGAGGAAGGCGTGTGCATAGGAGACTGTAGGTTTAGTTTGACTGAGATGAAACAATGCCATGGAAGCTCGATCATGCCCCTGCTGTTGTTTATGAATTTTTTTGAGTATATGTAGGGAGTTTTGTTGTTTCGTAAAGGGTCTTTGGTTGAGAGGATCTCCCATTTTGTAATATGTTTTAACACCAGAGCTGTGTCTAGTTATGTATTTCGATTTGAGACTTTCAGTTAATAGAAGTCAGTTTCCTTTCACATCTCTGTAAATCCTGTGTCAAAACACTCGGAATTGGAGGATCCAGTCGAGGATTGTTATGCTATTCTAATGGAGGTTTGATCATAGCAATATTGTGATCAGTTTTACTCAGTTTCTTATGTTGTCTTTTTCCTTATCGCACTAAATAGCTTGGAATTGGAATATCCAATCGAGTTTTTGTAGCTGCATGATGATGGAGGTTTGATCATCATGTTGTTGGAACTGTGCCATTTGGGCACATTTCAGTGTCTGAACCTGGGCTCGGAAGCATCATCAAGCCTAAGTTTATCTTCTTCAAGCTTCTGGAAGGTCGGATGCCCATAACATTCTTGTTCTCATTTTCTCACTAAGTCTTCCCTCTGCTCGCCTTTAAACTCAACCCACTGACTGAAGTTAATGTGGCCCTCACTTCCCTGTGCATTTCTTGTCCGGTTTTGTGTTGTAACATCATTCTAGTGCTGATTTTTGTCCATTGAACACCACCCATTTAAACCAACATCCACTTAAACATTGATGGGTACTGGGCTTACCCCTGCTGCAATCCAGGGGTGACTTCTAGTGCTAACATTTCCGACGTCGTTGCTGGGGATGAAGTTGAAAATTTTCCCTGGGTAGAATGACATTGAGCCTCTGATTCTGAAGGTGCATCAGGTATCAGAGCCATCAAATATTGCAACTGTGCACTTAGAGACTCTACTGAGGCGACTTCGTTGTCTCAAATCCATTGTTTCAGTGTGACTGCTTCTAGCTACTCCTGGTAGCCCTTGAGAGAACTCATCGATCAGATTTGGTCTTTGATGGTGAAAAAATACCAGACACACTCTTATTTCATATCTTTCACTTGGTGATTCCATGGTTGAGGGATCGTTTAGCGACTCCACTGGTTCGAAATGGACAAGATCCTGACTCGAATATTTTCTCCCTTTAATTTTTCTTCTATTCCTCGTTTTCCTAATGTTGTCCCTACTGTAGATGAATGGAGCGATTATTTTCCCATATTTAGAGAGAGTAAAGAGGACAACCCTGCTCAGCATCTCCATGATTTTCATGAACTCATGCATCAATGGGAGATATATCATGAGGATGTATTGTTGAATATGTTCATGTTCTCATTGGCAGGGGACGCTCGTGAGTGGTATCGTTCTTTACCCATCGCTATCATTTCTTCACCGGGAGAATTTCATGCAGCCTTCACTAGGCACTATCAAGCGTTTTATTCCTGTAAGTTTATTTTTCATGATTGTCGTGAGGAATATGAAGACAATGATCAAAATTTGGTTGATTCTAATAGAGCCTGTGGGGATGAGGACCACGAGGAGGAGGAGGATGCTCTGGGTGAGTTGACAGAGTTGGTAGAATATCTCTCTGCAGAGATAGAAGAGTTGAAGGAAGATCATGAATGCTTCCTTTTTGAAGAAAACGCAGAGGATTTTCCAGTCCTTGAAGCATATGTTCTTGACAGCTCTACTGATGATGATATCATTAAATATTTCATGACTGTAGAGGCCTTGCATTCCTCTCCTGATGTGCCTATTGTACCAAGATATGATGATTATTCAAATGAAGAGTAGCAGGGCCCCACATCACAGTTTGCTGACCAGAGGAGCAACTAGCCTGTATATGACAGCTACGAATCAAATTCTGAGATGGATATGTAGGACTTCCAAGAGCAGACTACATATCCTTATCCTATATTCATTAAAGAAGAATATTATGAGGAAATCAACCATCCTGGACCTGTAGAAATAACTGAGAAACAGTTTGAAGAGCAGATATTTCCCACGGGTCCTATTTATGATGAAAATGAATCTGACCCTTGGGAGAGATAAGAAGAAGAAGAGGATGAACCAGAGGAGCAATAGAAGGGGCATTTTATCTTCTGTCCAGAGCCAGTCAGCGAGCGTCCATCACTTGAGATCAGTCAGCCTGCGACAACTTCTCATCCGCTTGTGCCTACCAATGATATTTAGACCTGTATGAGCAGCTGTGGAGCAGAGAAGGCTTTCTACTACTCACTTCGCAGGATTTTCCACTCATTCTATGAGCCTGTCAGCGAGTACATGGAGTGGCATTTCCTTCATGTCTTAGAGCCTCCCTTTTTCATCTCATATTTAGACTTTGAAGAGGAGCTGAAGGGTGTAACCGTTCTGCTATCACAGTTACATCATCTGCTAGTGATCACCAACAGAGTAAAGGAACTTCCAGTTAGAAAGTTACTCGAATGGATATGGTGGAAGTTTTCTTTCACTTGGCCCCATGTAAAAAATAAATTAATTTAGAAATGTACATAAATAAGCTCCGTAGAGAAAGTGCGTTTATTTTTGTTTTTTACTTATCGACTTTATTTCCTCAGCAGGGTGTTTTGAGATCGACTCCATAGCCCAACAGAAGGCAATTGAAACTACAAAAGGAGATCTTAGAGCCTCGCAGGGAGGACTCTATCCCCCATGGAGCCTAATGTTAGCACATATTCTTGCAGGGGAGTGTTTTCCCTTTAGTTTCATCCCTTGGATGACCAAATGTGAAGAAAATGGGCTTAACACCCAACAAATGTGTTTCAACCAAGGTCGGGGCGCGTTCTTCTTAGGCGCGCACGTTTCAGGACCATGGAGAGTGCAACTTCAAAATTTTTTGATTGAGAAATCGTGAAATAATCTGATCTGTCCTTCTCAACAGGACGCGCGACACATGATTAAGCATTTCATGATGTCATGAATTGGAGCGGTCAATGAGAAAATCATCAGATCTCGCGAAATGCGAAATCGCGAAAAGTTCACAGCCATTGATCATAGGAGAGATCTGGACTTTTGGGTCATCCTTTTGCGATTTCATGAGTTGGGAAATGAGAAAGCAGATTCATCAGGACCCGCGAAATGTGAAACCCCGAGTGTCGAAATGCCGAAGCCCGAAGTTGCCAAAGTCCCGATGCGTTGATTGCCAAAATGCCGAAGTCCCGAAATCCAAGATTCGTGGGAACAGTCTAATCCAGTGGGGACAGGTGGTAGTCGATTCAACCACTTTGTAGTCTCAGGGATCGGGGATCCCGAAGACAACGATGTGGAAATCCCCAAAAGGAAAAATCCTAGAAACTGATGGATCAATCTCAACCATCCAAACTTGAAAGACACGCGACAATCAGGGCTAGAAGGGGGTGTTTTCCCCTTCAGAATGGACACCATGACAAAAGAATGACAAGAAGCGGGATAAAACCCACTTATCCTAAGTTTTATGTCTGGGCGCATCATGCTAAGGAGTGCATAGATCTGGGCAACCAAGATCTACACACTCAGATCTACGACGCATGTTCCATATCGCCCCCCCTCGTCGTTCTTCCTTTAACGAAGGGGGGGGTTCAAGTTGGTGTTTTTTGAGCATGGGACCCCCACCAACATGGCATATCCTCCTTAAANCGTTTACTACCTCTGCTTACCTCCCTCTCTCTGGCCGCCACCTGTCTCCCACTCATTCTCCCTCCCCTGCTTGTCCCATCTCCCGCTTCTCATCAACTTTCACTCCTTCACACCTGTTCTCCACTCAACATCTCTCCTCATACCTCATCCTCTTACCTCCTGCCATGTGTCCTCCCCCTTCTCACCTCCTCTTCTCACCTCCCTCCATCTTTCATCCACCTGTGTCGTGTCCCCACTCCCTAACCCTTCACCTTGGGGTCTCCTCGTCACCTTCTTGCACCACATCACCTTAGCACCAGCTAATCCAGCCTTCATGCCCCCTCCATATGGCCGCCTTTTTTTGGGTGATCGTGTCATCACCTCGCCAAATTCTCATCCACGTCCAACTGCCTAGCCTCCAACAAGCATCCAACAAGGCACAGGCAATGGAGGAAAGGCCGCCACGTATCCCATGTTTCAAGTTTGACCCAGGCTATTCTAATTCTGATGTAGCAATTATGAAGTGGGGAAGGTAGCTGGAACATCATCTCCCCCCATGAATGAGGAATTCAAAACGGCCTGACCAGGAAGATGAGAAGTCATCTCGGACAGTCTGAGATCATGTGCGCAAAGAGACTGCATGCACAGTTTGACAGACTAGAGCTCAGAGGGACTGGGAAAGTCAAGATCACGTATGACAGAGAAAGACATGTGCATAGGAGACTGTAGGTGCAGTCTGACTGAGGAAAAATAGCACAATGGAAGCTCAAGCATGCCTCTAATGTTGTTTACGAATTTTTTTGAGTATATGTAGGGAGTTTTTTTGTTTCGTAAAGGGTCTTTGGTTGAGCAGAGCTCCCATTTTGTAATATTTTTTAACACCAGAGCTGTGTCTGGTTATGTATTTTGATTTGAGACTTTCAGTTAATAGAAGTCAGTTTCCTTTCACATCTCTGTAAATCCTGTGTCAAAACACTCAGAATTGGAGGATCCAGTCAAGGATTGTTATGCTGTTCTGATGGAGGTTTGATCATAGCAGTATCATGATCAGTTTTACTCAGTTTCATATGTTGTCTTTTTCCTTCTCGCACTGAATAGCTAGGAATTGGAATATCCAGTCGAGTGGTTGTAGCTGCATGATGATGGAGGTTTGATCATCGTGTTGTTGGAACTGTGTCATTTGGGCACATTTCAGTGTCTGAAACCTGGGCTCGAAAGAATCATCGAGCCTGAGTTTATCTTCTTCAAGCTATTGGAAGGTCGGATGCCCATAAAAAAATTGTTCTTGTTTTCTCACTAAGTCTTCCCTATGCTCGCCTTTAAACTCAACCCACTGATTGAAGTTAATGTGGCCCTCACTTCCCTTTGCATTTCTTGTTCGGTTCTTTGTTGTAACATCATTCTAGTGCTGAGTTTTGTCCATTGACCACCACCCATTTAAACCAACATCCACCTAAACATTGATGGGTACTGGGCTTACCCCTGTTGCAATCCAGGGGTGACTTCTAGTGCTAATAGTGTGAACTATTGGCTTCTTCATTTTGATTTGGAAACCTTCCTCTACCACTTTTTTGTCCTCTACCTTGTGTTGGACTCTGACATCTTCCTTTTTGACTTTGTTTTGTCGCCAACTTTTCCTCTACATTGAGAGAAAAATGATAGCCTCCTCAGCAGTTCTTGGAGATAAAATTCCAATTTCATTATGAATCTCATATCTTAGTCCATTAAGATATCTAGCAACGTTTTCTAGGTTTTCTTCTCTATCACCAAATCTAATATTTAATCTATAAAACTCTTCAATGTACTCTTTAACTGACATACTTTTCGTCTTTATATTTTGCATTTGTCTAAAAAGATAAAGCTGATAATATCTGGGCATGAACTTACCTTTCAAATTTCCTACCATTCTGTCCCAACTTTTGATTCTTGTCTTGTCTTTTTTTTTCCTCCAAGCTTCTACTCCATCCCACCAGAGTGATGCATGTCCTTTCTTTCTTGTCACAACAAACTTTACCTTCTTATCATATGCTACATTTTCATACTTGAAATAATTATCCATGGTACTAATCCAGTCCATCAATTTGTCCATATTCAAATTGTCTTTATACATTGGCACCTCCATCTTTGGTATGGAGCTTACTCCCATGATAGTTGTTGGGCCATGGAATTGTCATTTTGTTTACATCCTCTTTCCCTATTTTTAATCCTTTCTTGCTTACCCAAAACCTTGTATTAATGCTTATTAATCCATTTTAATGATTATATGTGGGATTTAGAATCAAGGTGTTTTCCATTGAATTTATTTAGTATTTCATATGAAATATGGTGAAATATTGGAGAAATAAAATATCTTGCATTAATCTTTGAAAAATGGTTTAGTTTGTGATTGTTACAGAACCAATTGTCACTGTTGTTACTCCAACATTGTCACTGTTTTTACTACTACAACTTAAGATTCACAATGTGGGTACTTGAAATTTCTTGTACAAGTTTTTATTGAGTCTAAATATGCTTATCCTCAAAATATATCAACAACCCAGATCGCACGTTCTGAGAAATTAAGTTTTTACGATTTGTTGTTACTCATGTTTGTTGTTACGCACTGTAACAACATTGTCGAAACTCTATGTATGGATTTGCAAATCCATGAATATACAACTTCAACCATCAAGACCTACCATAGATTTGGACCATCAACAACCATTTTGGATATGGAAAGAATCTTGGAATCATTAACAATATTATTTTGAGTGTTAACCAAGAATCTTGGAATTCTCGGGAAAAAGATCTTCGAGTTATTTATTATTTGATAATTGTTAACAAAATATCTTGGAGTTATTCATTATTTGGTAATTGTTAGCAAAATAACTTGGAATTTATTTATTAATTGCTAATTGTTAGCAAGGATCATGGAAACAATTTGTTATTTAGGAAATTGTTGTAACCACTATGGATTTTTTAAATCCATAAGTGGGTTTATTTAGATATTTGTTATTTCTAGTTCCCATTAAATTTATGTACAAAGGAGAACACTTTCTCC
>ML833091.1:36357-51911 GCA_009831015.1 Picea engelmannii
AAACACCATCACCTTTACATTCCATAACATTATCTCACTATTCTTGTACAAATCCACTCTAACATCCATGCATGAGAAGGAGTATGAGCTACCCTATTGTTGCTCTATAAGAACCAACAATACAATCCCTTGCTGCTTCCACACAAGAATCAACAGTAAGGGAAAAGAAGGATTTTTTGTTGCCACAAGAACCAAAAACGTAAAATAAGTAGTTGAAAGGGACAACCAACATTTACCAATACCCTATATCTCTTACTTGTTTCGTGAGCATTTGTAGGCACACTACATTAAAACATGGTTTTGAGAAGCATGTTTTTTTGTTTCATGAAGAAATGAAACATCTTCAATTTGGGGTGGTGGACTGCTGCACATTTCTTACTTGGAACAAAATTGTTTTCTTAGCCTTCCATTTGATAGAAAAATTTTCAGTTTGGAGAGGAAAAATCATCACCTAGAGAGGAATAGGTTGCCCCATAAGAACCTACAATAGAGGAATTTTCTATAGAATCCATTCATGTATAAAAATATGTCTCCATCCTTGAGTGTGGGTACGTACGACAACGATTTTCATTTTTCGATGGACAACAATAGTTTTCAACATTAATGACACAAAAAACCCTATTACTATTACACAATAACCAACAATAGGATGTCTTGGTGCGGTTACACAAGAACCAACAACATGTCACAAAATATCACCATGTCATTTAATATTGTTACTCCTGTCATAATAGTGTTGTTGTTACTCTTGTTATAACACCATTGTTTTTACTCATGTTATAACATTGTTGTTGTTACTGTGCATAAATTGATTTGTTTATATCTTGAGATATATGCATCAGATGGTCATGATTTTTTGTGAGGAGAAGAAATAAAATAGGACAATAATGATTGCAAAATTTCATAGAAACTAGTTTTCATTTTGTCAGAAAATGGTTTAAAAAGTTTGCTTCTACTCCTAAAACACTTGTTGCAACTATTGTAGTAACTTATTTGTTTATATCTTAATATATGTTAACTTGGTTGATGTGATTTATGGTAGACAAAGGCATTGAATTATGATGAACACACTCACCAAAAATATCAACAATATGGACTATTGTTTGCACAAAAAATCCAAACTTTCAAATATGTTGTTACTCCACTATAGCAACTACAACATTGTTGTTACTCCACTATAGCAGCTACAACATTGTTGTTGCTTCACTATAACAACTTCTATAAAAATTGTTGCAACTCCACCATAATTGCTTGAAATCAGTTGGAGACTACTTTTCAAGCCATTGTTTGAAGTGGTTTCAAGGTGCTATTGGGAAATAAGTGTCGTCTTCTATCAAAACCATCAGTTGGGTAATTCAAGAGGTATCAACAACTGGTTTTGGTTATTATGCATTGAAAAGACGAAGCAACATTCAAATGGGTCCTTATAGCTTAACATTGGATTGCATGAGGACATGTAACATATTTGGTTTGGGGGAGATGATGGGCCATGGAATTGTCATCATTTTTACATCCTCTTTCCCTATTTTTAATCTTTTCTTGCTTACCCATAACCTTGTATTAATGCTTATTAATACATGTTGTAGTCATTCATGATTTTTTGACACCGCACACAGGTCCCTCAATGAAAACAAGGTATCGACGGTATTTGTGTCTTCTTCTTTGTGATGAAATTCAATAACACATCGAATACAATCCATTTATCACATTGTGGATTGTAGAGAGAGAGAGAGAGAGTCCACCTGGAGATGAGTGTGTGAAATTGCTTGGACACAGGCCCAACCAAAGGCAAATGGACGTGTCGATTAGGCCTTCTCCCGACAATGTATGCTTCCAAACTCCAATAATTTATGCTAGATGACCATAGTATCCAGTGGGGCCAGAAGAAAATAGTGTGTGCAAGCAATCATGGTCATCAAAATTCTTACTCAATATGGCATCTGCGTTTATTTAAACAATACTAGTGTCATGTAATTATGTCTCTTGAACTCTTTGATGCCATCCCTTCTACTTTTCTTCGAGTCGACAATGATCTTCGATTCTTCAAGTCAAAAATCAACTTTAAAAAGAACCTCACTCACTCTGAAGTGGGAAACTATGGTGTACAAACATGCTTTCTTCATCTCATGAGATCTGCAGGCTTGTGTTCATACTAAGTCGACCGGGCATGGTATATTATGAGTGTTTTTCTATACGCATCTTCAACAACAAGTCACCAAAGAGATATCATCATCTTGTATTTTCTTGAGCAGATTCACCATCCATGAGAAATCATCAAGAACAGAGAGACATCCATGAGCATTCAATCAACAATCATCCACCAAAAATTCACGAGCAACGATCAACGAGCATCTTCAATATCGTATTGAATATTCTTATCTCTTTATCCTTTTGCATAATTGATCAGGATTTATGTAAGAACACAATGAAATACAGAAATACACATAAACGCAGATATGCAGTGGAAATAAGACTTCATTTCATTAATAACAAATGACTAAAATATGCTTACAGACAGAATGGAAATAAACTAGCTACGACGCTGGTAGCTTATCTCTAAGAAGATATGTGGCGGCTAATGGCCTCTGAACTATGTTACAATGAGACTTGAAGGCCCATTATTATTGAGAAACAATGGAAAACCCTAAACATCCAAAGACCTAACCCTAGGAGATGAAACGCCAAGACTATGGGCCCCGTTTGGGTAAATTGTTACATCAACTTCCCAGGGACGTAACTTTGGCATGCGATCTCCGTTTGACGCGCTCAATACCCCGTTAGAGAGATATATCCGAGGAATACAACTTTAGAGAGATCTATGATCCATGTTGCTTCTCGTTTTCTCAAAAAACGTCGTTTAGGGCCTCAAAACGGCTCCGGAAGTTCAGGACCTGAAAAATTGCTAAAAATAGTAAACAGTGCGTAAATTGAAAAAATGAAAGAAGCAATTGTGGGGGTCAAAGTGGAATAGGTGGGTGGCCACCAATATCCCCCTGGATCAATAATTCTTCTGTGCGAATCTCACCCACAAAGAAGAACACTAACCCTTGATCATATTTATTGCAAGTTTGCCACGAGCATCTCAGGACACCCCATATTCAATTCACGCGACAATGGAACCAAAATGTTGTAGTCTAGGAAATTGAGGCAATCATGCAAGAGAGACTACATTGGAACACACATCAAGAACACACACACAGATACCAAGAAAGAAGGAGATAAATGTGGAGAAGGAATTGTTAGAATTAAAGAGATGTGCTCATTTTACCATAGACAATATCATTATTGTCACCCAACCATAGGCATGCAGCAACCCCCGAGCACCATAAAATTTTCTAGATAGAATGATTCTGGAACCAACACTAGAACTAGAAGATAACCAAGAGATCTCATCTTTCTGCAAAGATGGCTCACCAAACAGAAAGTTTCAAAGCCACAAAACAAGAACAATACTCAGTTGTAGAATTTGCAATTGCAATAACTAAAGTTGTAGTTGCACTTACCAAGAATACCACCAAGAACCATCACCAAGAACACCACTAAGAGATACTAGAGGATAGGAAACACATCTTAGGCTATATGGTGCTAGAGAGAGAGACTAAGAACCATCCGAGAAGATTCACCTTCCATCCTTGTAGCTGCAGCTCCAAACTTGCGCCAAACTTGACTGAGAGAGTGTGTGAAGTGTTTGTGTACAAATGAGCTAGAGCATCTCTTATTTATAGTGGTTCTTGTCACTTGTATGGGCTGAATTGTCCTTTTAGAATCTAATACTTTAATATTAATTATTTTATTGAGCCGACTTATCTTCTAGGGTTTCTATACATTTGTTTAGGGTTTCTCTTGCTTCATAAATAGTCTATTCTAGCCAAAGGTTACACATGGAGGTTAATACCTCCTTCAACCACCATAATATCAACACTCCCTCCTATATAGGGAGGTATTAACATGTAGCATCGCCATAGCCACACATGCTATCTCATGATCACATAGATCAATTCACGAGCAACATCACTACTATCAGTATCATCTAATATCATCAATTGCATCATCTCTCAAGGCCACACTCCATCTAAGTAATCGGGCATGACGTTGAATAAGTCACTCACTCAACAGAGTGATACAATGACCATTCTTCTAGTCCAGACCTACATCCTAAAATAATTATTGTCCCAATAGATGTTGAAAGTCCTCAATGGATCCAAGAACCATCTCCTCCACTGCATCATCTCTAAGTTGTATGATCATATCTAAGTTGTACTAGCATGATGATCCGCATCATATTTAAAATGTACTAGCATGATCATATCTAGCATGATGTCAATGCGACATCTCTAAGCTTTACTCGCATGATGTAGATCAATGTCTCTACATCATCTCACTATCCATCTAGCTGATAATCATCTCCAACACTAGTGGTAGTCTCCATGGCGATCAGAACAATGCCATCCAATAAAACACAACTGTGTCTATCCATAGTAGTACAAAATTATCGTCCAGTGGTACACAACCGCTCCTAGTAGCACACAACTACTAACCAATGACACAAAGTCACTACCAGTGGAGCACATCCACCAAAGTAGCATACAACTACTATCCAAAGACATACAGTCTCCACAACAATCATATCATCTGATATCAACAATGTAATGATATTAACTGAGTCATATGGGACACTCTTCCACTCACATCTGTGAGATATGGAAGAGAATATTCCCTTGGAAACTTAAACATCAGCCATGGGCTATTTGGATTATTCTTCCCAAGCATAGAAGAATAATTGTCCCTGATTTCTGAACCTGGACCATTCACCTAATTGGACCATTCTTTTTGCACTAGTCACAATGCAACCTGGAGAGAATGAGTCTGCCTTAGGCAATGACTGTCCCTAATTGTTGAACCTAGACCATTCAACCTAAATGAGCCATTATTCCAGCACTAATCACAGTGCAACCTAGATAGAATGATTCTTCCCTTGGGAATGATTGTCTGGACCATTTCCTATGGAAATGACTATCCTGTACCAACCTCCTACATCAGACCATTCTTCGAAACTTCTCACAACTGTGAAATTCAAAAGAATAACTTCCCAAAGAGGAAAACCATTCTACTTGACCACTACTCAGAGTGACTGCTAAGGAGAATGGTCGTCCTAGACCATCCCCCCACACTGGCCATAAGGGAAATCATTGTCTATGGTACATCAACAATCTATCGAACCATTTTCTGAACTCGAAAATGACTGTTCGTTAGAAATCTTGGACCACTTGCCGGACTGGAAAGTTACTTCCCAACTTGGACCATTTTCCAAACTGGAAAATTATTGTCCATAAATCAATAACATATTATTGCTCCCTCCCAACTTGGGAGTAATCACTTCCCTTTCCAATAAGGAAGTCATCTCCATGAGTCCTAGCTTGTCCCTTAAGTACACAAACTTTTCATCTTGGATAGAGGCTTTACCAAAATATCTACTATCTGATCATCTGTGGAGATATACTGGAGAACCAATTCTCCCCTCTGGACTCTATCACAGAGAAAATAATACTTGATCTTCAATGTGCTTCGACTTGTCATGGAACACTAGGTTCTCTGAAATCTTTAAACAACTCTGATTATCACAATATATCATGGTTGAATCCAACACCTAATCAAATAGTCAAGAAACTAGATTACAGAGCCACACTGCTTCCGTACAAAAGCTACAAAATATTATTCTTATGTAGTGTTGAGTGCAATGAACTTTTGTTTCCTGCTAGCTGATGATATCATGGAAAAGCTCAAACTAAAACATATCCAAGAAACACTTCTTCTGTTATCTGTACTCGCTGACCAATATGAAATAATAAATCCGAGAAGTTGTATATCATGACTCAAACATCCATGAAGACATTTCAAGGCATGCTTTTCAATTATTCAATTTTCATGGTTGGGTTCCACCTAGAACTATTTTAACAGCAAATAAAATATATATCTGAGTATTCTCCAAATACATCAACGAGCCATTCAATTTTCGATACAGGGATGGGTCTACTATATCCGAGTCTCTTAACTTATTCAGATCTATCATCATGGGAGTTTTCCATGGATTTGTAATCTATTATCCCAGACTTTTGAAGAACCATTTCGATACACTTTCTTTGTCATAGGAAGTTTTCACCATGCTTCTGTTGTACATGAGAGGCTATGCACCAAGTTGCTTGAATCCATACAAGGTCTTCTTCCATCTGCATACATGGGTCTCTTTCTGGTATACCTCAAAACCTTGAGGTTTCTCTACATATGTTTCTTCTTCAATTACTATGTTGAGAAGAACAATCTTTACATCCATTTGATATAAACTCCAACCGATGGATGTTGCAAGAGATATAATGGCTCGGGTAGAGGTATATCTGGTTACTGGAACAAGTTGTCATCATAGTCTTCTCCCACCTTTTGGGATTACTTTCTATCCCTAAATATCACCTTGTATTTATCAATGCTTCCATCCTCCATTCCTTCTTCTTGAATGGAAGTCAAAGATCCTCAATTGTTCAACACTTGGATTCTTTTCCGGAGAAATATTCTTTTGGAGTCATGTTCTTCAATATACGATGATGACTTCTATTATGAACATATACAAATACCATAGCTTCTTTTCCCCATAGAAAAATGGATAGATTATGGTCATTCATCATTTTCTTAACACATTCTTCAATGGAACAATTCTTTATTTCTACCACATCATTCTCAGGGACAATTAGCTCCCAGCTAATTCCAATTTTTTTACAAAGAGGAAGCAAGCTTCTCGGAGGTATATTCTCCTCCATTATCGAACCTCAAAATCATTATCTTCCACTTAGACATTGGTCCATACACATCTGAGTGAATGATGTCCAAAACTCCTTTTTTCTTTCCACCCTTCCATTAGAATTGGTACTTAGTGAGATCACTTGCCTCACCACTTGATGGAGTCATTTGCTCCATGTTTTCAACTATCATTGTATCTCCCTCTTAGAGTTATTGCCTGTGACCTGCCCAAAACAAGAACAATAAGAGAAAAAAATATTTCCAATAGATTTTTCATAAAAACATATCTATGGTAACAAGGATGGTAGTCATCATAGAGTTACCAAGGTGACCTGCCCGAGAGAAAACAATAAAATATCTCTCTAGAGGAGATGTTGGTTCATTTTGGAATAAGAATCTATATCAATAATATTCACATGCAATCAAGTATTATATCTAGAAGTAATGGAACCTTTCAAAGACTGATTTCACAATTTTCAATGTAGCAACTATCACCCTTGATATATACAAATTGGAAGCTTAACAATTTAATCAAACCCGAAACCTGAAGCCTTAACTGCTATGGAGGGTGTGCTTGTTCCTTTGAATGCACTAAATCCAATATTACAGCTTGGACAAGGTCTCTATTACTTTCCCTCCAAACACACTCATGTTTTTCTAGATGATATAACTTGGATAGCATATACATGTGCATACCTTTGAAGTCTTGTAGCATCATCCATCTTGTCTTCCAATCAGAAACTAGATACCATCTTGACATGAAGATATTAGAAACTGAATCAGATGATTTAATGATTAGAACAAGCAAGAAACTCTAAATTTTCAACTTTGACCTCAAAATCAATTTGACCAGAAGTCAATCTTTGAATTTGCCTTTGACTAGAAGTCAACATTTGTCTTTGACTTTGACCAATCAACCTTTGACTTTGACCAAAAATTCAAACCTGAAGTTTTTTCTAGCTGATGGTACGAAGAGGTGTGCTAGGATAGGGCACACTAGGATTTCAAGGAATTAGGTCAAACGCTTCATCAGAAGTGATCGAACACAAGGGTTAGGGTTTGGTGTAGCCGCATAATATGAAAACCTAGCTGCAATTGTAACTGGTACCACACTGATCTTAACAAAGAACTTATGCACTACCTTCCAGTGGTTAGAATATCTTGAAGGTGGTGTGGGTCCATAACCTGTTAGAATTAAAGAGATGTGCTCATTTTACCATAGACAATATCACTATTATCACCCAACCATAGGAATGCAACCACCCCCAAGCACCATAACCTTTTCTAGATAGAATGATTCTAGAAGCAGCATGAGAACCAACAAATAAACAAGAGAGATCATCTTTCTCCAAATATGGCTCACCAAACAGAAGGTCTCAAATCCATAAAACAAGAATAATACTCAACTGCAAGAGTTGCAACAACTACAGTTGCAGTTTCACTTACCAAGAATACCACCAAGAAAACCACCAAGAAATACTAGAGGATAAGGCACATATATTAGGCTATATGGACCTAGAGAGAGAGACCAAGAACCATCCTAGAAGATTCACCTTCCATCCTTGCAGTTGCAGCTCCAAACTTGTGCCAAACTTGACCAAGAGAGTGTGTGAAGTGTGTGTGTACAAATGAGCTAGATCGTCTCTTATTTATAGTGGTTCTTGTCACTTGTATGGGTCTACTTGTCCTTTTAGAATCTAATACTTTAATATTAATTATTTTACTGAGCCGACTTGTCTTCTAGGGTTTCTACACATCTGTTTAGGGTTTCTCTTGCTTCCATAATATTCTATTCTAGCCAAATGTTACAGATGGAGGTTAATACCTGCCGCAACTACCATAATATTAACAAGAAATCCATTCCAAGTTTGTATTCCATCTTTAGGGTTATTTATACAATAGGTAAATAGTTGGAGCGGTTGCACCCACTCCAACTAATCCTTTGTTTAGTTACATTTACCACATGTTACATATATTCTTACTTTATTACTCATTATCATGTAGTCTAATGTCTAATAACATATATGTGATGACTATTAGGGATTTAGAAACAAAGGATTTTTCCATTGCATTTCTTTAGTATTTCATATGAATTATGGTTAAATATTAGAGAAATAACATAACTTGTGTTTATCTTTGAAAAATGGTTTAGAGTGTTATTGTTCCAGAACCTATTGTCACTGTTTTTACTCCTACAACTGAACATCCACAATGTGGGTACTTTAGATTTCTTGTATGAGGCTTTATTGAGTCGAAAAATGTTTATCCTCAAAATATCTCAACAACCCAGATCACAGCTTTTGAGAACTCAAGTTTTTACAATTTGCCGTTACTCATGTTTGTTGTTATGCACACTAACAATATCGTTGAAACTCTGTGTACAGATTTGCAAATCCATGAAAATCCAACTTTGACCATGAAGACCTACCATGGATTTGGACCATCAACAACCATTTTGGATATGGAAAGAATATTGGAATCATTAACAAGATTAGTTTGAGTGGTTAACCAAGAATCTTAGAATTCTTGGGAAAAAGATCTCGGAGTTATTTATTATTTGTTAATTGTTAGCAAAAGATCTTGGGGTTATTTATTATTTTCTAATTGTTAGCAGAATATCTTGGAATTTATTTATTAATTGTTAATTGTTAGCAAGGATCATGGAAACTATTCATTATTTAGGAAATTGTTGTAACCACTATGGATTTCTTAAATCCATAAGTGGGTTTATTTAGATATTTGTTATTTCTAGTTTCCATTAAATTTATGTATAAATGAGAGCACTCTCTCCATTGTTTGGAGATGACTCTTATAGCAATGTCTGAATGACAATGAAATAATTCAATGAGTTTTCATTTTAGTTTTAATTTTATAATTTCCGTAGTGTGATTTAATTAATTCATTTGATTTATTTCCTTTGCTTATTTGAAATAGATTGATTTATTTTGATTATATTAATTAATTTAACTAATTTATGTTGGTATAGAATAATATCAACACTATGTTCTATGGAGGAAGGGTCCACTCCAATAGAACAAAGTGTTGTCTAGCCTAGATGGTTTCTTTGATTTCTTGTTGTGTAATTTCATTATGAATTCAAGTAGGATTTATTTAATTTAATTATGTAACTAGTTTCTTGATTCAATTTGTTCATGTAATTAGATTAATCATGCGAGGTTTTCTTTATATATATTTATGCAATTAAGTACTCATGTTGGATTTCATTTATTCATTTGTTTCTAATAAATGCATTTTATATTGGGTTGCATTCTTTTATTCTATTGAATAATTGTGCTTAACACGATGAATATATTTGTTGGTCTGGGTGATGACATGGATCATCTTGGAAATGATTAGGATCTAATTTCTAAGACTTAGTTAATTTCTTTTCCAACAAGTAGTTAATCAATTTCCCTTTAGCGTGTGTGATTTATTTTCAACAAGTGTGATTTTCTTTCATGCAAGTGTGATTTATTTTCCTACAAGTGTAACATTTCCTTTTCTACAAGTGTGACATTTAATTTCCTACAAGTGTGATATTTATTTTTTTGCAAAAGTGTGTTTTCAATTCCTGCAAGTGTGGTATTAACTTTTTTGAAAAAATGTGCTTTCAATTCCTACAAGTGTGATTTTTGTAGAACCTTGCCAGAGCTTGAGAATTGTCTATACTTTGATCACAAACATAATAATTGATACTATGACTACAACACATGGAAATAATAGTTTTTCTTGCATATACAATGCATGGCAATTTGTAAGTTCCATATGAGCCCTGGATTGATAATTAAATGCACAATTTTTCTAACTATATTCTTGAGAAATTAAGAAGGTGATTAAAAGACCCAACAATATCTTTGACCAATCTTTCTTCAATACCTTCTTATTCAAGCTCTGCCTCCTCTTTAGAAGATTCCTCCTCTTTATCATTGACATATCCTATGTCAACATCTCTTCTTTGGGTAGCTTCCATAGCTTCCAACCATGCTCGAAGATTTCTCATTTCTTCAAGCACTTCTTTGTTAGAAATAGGTCTTCCTCGACCCACTCTTCCTCTTCCTATGGCTCTAAATGCCATTTATCAACTCTACTTAGTTTTTGTTGGATTCCACTCTGATACCAAAATGTGACTCCAACAACAATTAGATAAACTTTAAACCTCTTTAATTCGATTTAATTTTGGTCATTTAACACCTATGTCAACCGGCCACTAGAATCACCGGACCACCAACCTATTGGAGAATAACTCTCAACCCTTCTCTATTCTATGACCCGACCACTATGACACCGAAACAACGGCTCAATGGGGAAACCTATCAACCCTTCTCTGTTTTGTTAACTGGCTACTGGACTACTGGTCACATTGGAACACCAGGAAAGTAAATAAACTTGTTACTACCCACCAGACCACTAGGTTCTGGAATACAAACGATGCTCCTTTTAAAAATTTACTCTAGTCTGATTGAGTACTAACGGTCTATTAATTGGCCCACCGACCACCAAGGGAAATAAAATGATTATTCTTTAAATGATTTAAAGGCTGGTTCGATTGAGCTAGAGACTACTAAAAGTAGTGATTCCACCAAGTTAGTCTATGATTTATCCAATAAATCACAATTTGTCTTCTGTATAAGTTTATCCTTCTCTCAAATCAATTAATCGATCCACCTATGCACTCGATCGATTCCTCTTGGATTTACCAAATTACTTAATGTTTCATCAAACCTTTATTTGAAAAATATATGTGAGGGTTACGCTCAAATAAATTGCAGACTTAGTAACAACAAATAAATGGTTTTATAATCTGAGAGAAAAATGACAATCACACATTCACCAAACACAATCCGAACCTCTATTATTGAAATAGGAATACAATTTCTCTTAGAGCTCTTCTCTGCACACACGATTTACTTCACTGTGCACTCTCCTTATTCTGCCCTCTCTCTGCATTACTGCTTTCCCTGAGGGTTTTATTCGTATTTCATACAATTACGAAGAGGAATTAATTGAATTCCTAAAGGATGGATTTGTATCCTAAAAAATATCAACAAACCAAAACCCATCCCTAAATTACTCAACAATAGGATAAATTAGCTAATTTGTTACATTACATGGAAAACATTATTTCCTTGAAAACACACTTCTAGAACTATGACAACCTTAGGAAAATAATCAAATTACAAAATTCTATAACAAAGAGGAAACCAATTTCCTCTCATAAATTCCTAAGACCTTCTAAAGGTCAATTACTGATTTGACTTCGAAAGATGCTCCTGCATCATTGGGATGGGAAACACTAATGATGTAGCATTCGAACAAAATATTAATATCTACAAAGTGAGTGGAGAGAATATCCAAACGAAAAAAGAGTAGTTTCCAACAAAAAAAATGTAATATACTTTCGAACTTTTCCATCTGGATGTTGTGAGACGAGTTTTCAAACAAATAATATCATAGGTGGTCGTTAGTGTTGACGAGATTTATCCTATTGATTCATGAATCTCCTTACAAACACAAACATGATCCTTTCCCTTGCCATTTCTTGTGAAAAACACACACATTATTTCATAATTTTTATAGAAATACTATGAAAGAAAATGAACAGGAGAAATCACATTTCAAAATACACATAGCCTTTGCACATGATGCTCAAAACATCACGATGAAGGTTTTAAAAAAACTTGATGCAGTGATAGGTCACACAACTTCAATAGAAATTATGCCCCTCATTTGTCTATGTGCGAAGCCTAACAATGTTTCATAATTGCACTGATAGGTGTACACTATTGAAAAGCGCTTGAATTAATGAGCTTTTAATCAAATATGTGATTTATATGGACACGATTTGATGTGCTCCAAATATTCTTCATTGTCACGATAAATGAAAGGCTATGATTTCAACCATTAACTTCAGTGCATGACAAAATGTGGTCATTCATCATTAACAAAGGTGATTAACACGATTAACATAATAATGGTCGATCGATTATTAATGCCCACTTTATTTACTTCTCCTTGGGTTTTTTTTATGTGCGTGCATTTAGGTTTTTTTTATGTGCATGCGTTTAGGTTTTTTACTTCATTTTTTTACTATTCATGGGCTGTGTGGGGTACCCACTGCTTCTTTACGAGGTGTTCGTGGGGTGCATGGAGCCTTGTTTTCTTTCGCTTCTTTGCCAAGAGTTCATGGTGTGCATGGAGCACCCTCCACTTCCGCTTCTTTACTAGGTCGACATAAATAATTATCGCCACGTTACATCACAATACATGTAACATCTTCTTTATCTCATGGGTTTTTTTTAATCTCTGATACGTGTTACTTATGCCCAATGATGTGACACATTTCCTTTACTATGTTTTTACTGTGCATGCAACACATTTCCTTTACTATATTTTTACTGTGCATGCCACTAGGTTTTTTTTATCTCCTGGACCATTTATTTTTTGATAAATACATTATAGTTTTATTATGCAACCATATGGTATTGGCCTTTGTAAAATGAATTGGACCACAATGACTTGAACTAGAAGGGAATTGATTTTTGAATATTATTAGGCGTGGTTGCAATGTGTTTCTTCCAATCCCATCACCGATCCATTGCATTAGTGGAACCTTTTATAATAATAATAATAATAGGCACCTCATTTTGATGTAGTGCTGAAGATCCATTTTCTGTTCATATAGGAGGATGCCCATTATAAACTGTCGATGAGTTCGGTAGTGATGAGACTAGATTGAGAGGAGGAGATTTTGGATATGCCTCTATAGGAGAATTTTTAGTTTGCCACAACGAAGACAATAAACCCTAATTCAAGATTTATGTGCGTACGATGACTAAAATTTATGTTTTTTTTCATGTGCGTGCATAAGAATGTCATCTCAAAATCTGTTTGGAATTTGATGTAGGAAGGGAATCATTTCTTCACATGAATTCAATGGTGAATGTCTACTTGGGAAAGTTGGATCGATTCCAACATTGATCCCTAGTCCAAACCTAACAGGAAGGTTAATGTAGGTGCTGGTACCATGTAAAGGGACGATAATCAGAAGATGTGAACACCTCGCACTCAAAATTTAGATTTGCTTTGCAATTTGTTAAGTTTTTCATAGCCGAATTAAATCGGTTGGTAGTTTAATTTGTGGAATTGAATGGTGCATGCATATTGGAGGGGAAGTTTGCAATACTAACCGATAGAGAAAAGAGCATAGGAGAAAGCACAAAATATTTTCTCGAGGTCCGTCAGACCTTGTCTCTCTCATGGAGTTTGTGAGAACATCAAAGTTTATCATGGATAGACATAACATGTCTTTAGGAGTATTCATCAATGCCAAAATTATGAGATGTTTAGAAAAGTTAAAAGGATTGCGGGCATGTCTAAACTTCCAAAACCAAACACCCATTCTTAAATGGGTTAAATAGTCTCATTGGTTCTCATTCACATTCATGATCCAACCCAGGTGATCAGGGGATCAAAATTTGCTCAATTTTCAAAGTGCTCGGATTGAGACGAAAACAGTGCCATTGCGTCCGTCTCGTTTTCCTGATTCCGACGGTATATTTATTTTCGCGAATGGAGTCCGTATGGAGGATATATCACGATTTGACCGCCAAGTCAAACAGGGAAAAATTAGGGATGCTGACTGTACCTGTCCGTACAGTCCGTACGGCCACGTGGAGGGCCGTACCATCTTGTTGACATGGCAGTTTGATGACGTGGAGATTGGTGGTTGGTTGTTCATTGACGAATCGTGTGATGACACGTGTCACATTGACAAGCAAATGGTAAGAGGGCACGTGGCCCAATGCCTGGGTGCCACGTGGCCCTCGTCGGTTGGTCATTATTTGTTATGTTAAAAAAATTTATGTGGGAGTCCGTGGGGTTCGACCCCGGGACCTCCCCCTTTGAAAAGTCTTAACATATATGCGCTAGCCAATTAACCCGCCTTTGTTCCTTGTTATATGGTCCAACGTATTTGTATTTAAGTTTGGATATGTGCTAAGTTGGAAAAGGGCGCGGGTCGGGGCTTAAGCCCCGACCCATGGTTTCATTACCACATATGTGACCGGGGCTCCAACTGCTGGCGTGTTGCATTGCAATTTATTGCAATGTTTTATATATAACATATATTACATTATTACATGGCCGTGTATTAAAAAAAAAGGCGCGCGGATATTGTTTATACATTGTAATGTATTTGGGTGTTGGCGCGTGGTTTTGAACCCGTGACCCATAATACTTAATGCGCGTGGGTTTGTATTGCGCGGGGTTTTATGTTATGTAATACATTGTTTAATGCACGGTTAAGTCCGTTGGCACGGTTTTGAAACGGGCCAACGACTTTTGCGCCCAGCCTATGGTTGCATGAGCATATGACCGAATGCCAAGGCGGTTAAGGGCTGGAGGCGCCCTAACCGTTCTACGGTTTGGACCGGTGCGCGGTTGCGTACAGGTCTTGGTTTTTCCACTTAAATGAGCATGTGTTCTAGGTTTGGAGAACAAGGGTGCAGATTGTAGAACCAGAGACAACAAAGAAGAAGGGGAGACTTCAAGGAGGCTATCTTCTTCATTTTTCAACCGTTTCAGGTGCCGCCAGAGCCTAGACAGGGGTTTTGGGATGCTGCAGAGCCATTGGAGCAGTCATTTTGTTGATTTGAGCACTGTAAGACTTGTTTTTAAGCACTTTGATCAATTTAATATAAAATATCCATTTGGAGGCTGGACCAGGAGATGTAGCCCGGAGTGGGGTGAACTCCTTTATCAAGTTG
>ML833092.1:12518-51911 GCA_009831015.1 Picea engelmannii
ATGCAACTAGTTCTCAACAAACAAGCAAAGGAAGCATATGGTGATAATGTAAAAGGTTAGGACATTAGATAGCATAATCCATTAATAACATAACAAATACACCCATGGATAATAAATCATATATTTGCAAGATATAAATTGGACGGGAAAGGAGTATTTCTATTAATAAATGATCAGCATAAGCGAAAATGTTACAGACTTTTGTGTCGACACGGTTCGGAACCAAGAAACAAAGTTCCTTCCAGCTGGGCCTCCACCACTTCAATCCTCCACCAAAGGCAATCTCATAGAATGGAGACAATGGGGTTGTCCATCAATAAGGGAAGATCTTGGGGGATGAACACTGTGTTTGGACTTAAAGGACAAAGGAATGCAGAGTCAATATGAAGTAATAATTTCTCCAGAGTAACTTTGCTCTCAGTGTTGAATTCTTATCCTCTTCCATAGCTCGGAATTGGCCCATTTATAGCCTTCAAAATGGAACTGAAGGACCAAGTCGAAACGTTTCTAGTATATGGAAGGCCAAGTATCAAATATCTCTTGTCATGACATGAAAACCCGACATTTAATTTTGATTTTCTGGTACAAATCTCGATGTATGTGGGTTGTAGTGGAGCAACCTGCGTATACGCTTGTTGTATAGTGTGCAAGATGTGTATATGTGGAATATATATATATATATATATATATATATATAATATATATATATTTCTATGAATTTTATCTACAGGGAAGATAAGTTTGCATAGGGAAATGGAATGAGGCCCTCTATGCAAGATTTCATAGGGTGAGGCAAATCTTTCTATAACACATACAATTGGGAAAATCCATGAAAACATGATTTGATGAGGATACCAGGTCTCTAGAGTCTGAAAGAAAGTTCCCAGGAAGGTCTACAGTGATCTGATACAACATATCTATCTATAGGTTCAAAAGGTATGTCATATTCTTATGAATAGTTGGATATTGTTGTCTACATGAGATATGGTTATGGGAGATTGAGGATTTTCCCTAGAGAGGTTGATGTTTGTAAGGCACTTGTTGTATGAGTCATATCTACAGAAATATAGTGATGGTATGTATGATATTTATCATTGGTATATCTTGTTAGTTTGAGTGTTGAGGCGTATCTTGTATTTCTTTGTACATGGTTGAGGGCTTTTGGTTATGGTGTATTTTGGGAGTTGTTGGTATAGTTTGAGGCCACATAACAGTGAGGGTTTGATGTCTATTTCACATGAGGGTTATTACACATGATTATGATTGTATGTTCATGTATGGCACATGATTAGAGAGACATAGATGCACATGGTTTGAGTGATATTCTTCTGATATTGGGTATGAGATCTATGTTATTAGATTTGATATATTGAGGAGATTATTGATTAGGTTTTTGGTATATGTTGGTAAAGGTTAACTACAGGTTTCTAGTATAGGTTGACTACAATTTTTTGGTACAAGTTGACTACAGGTTATTGGTACAATTTGGTTACAGGTTGTTGCCACATATTGATATAGGTTTACAATGGTATATTTCACAGTGACAATGTGACAGTGGTTTCATCAATTATTTTACACTTATATTTCAGGGTGGTTGGATGGGGAAAAGATAGGTGGTTGTTAACACCTTCTAGTTGTAGTTGGAGAACATAGGGGGTTGTATCATCCTTCTGGTCGTAGCCATATAATAGGGGAGTTGGATCTTCCCTCTGGTTGTATCCTAAAAATATATGGGGTTGGAGACTCCTTCCAATTGCAGCTGGAGAACAAAGGAATTTGGTTCTTCTAATGAATGTAATTCTTAAATACATATAAGAAAAAGGATTATGTGGTTTTCTCCCACATTGGGTTTCCACGTAAAAATATTGGTGTATTGTGTATGTGTATGATTTTTCATTGTTCATGGTTTATTTAATCTGTACTTGTTGAATGATATTGGTAAATTGATCATAAATATAAACAATATTCATATATTGTGGTTAAAAAAGATTAAAAAGATCTATTATTAATTCACCCCCCTCTCAGTTATCTAACAATTGGTATGAGAACAAGTTCTTCAAGAGACATTTTAACCACTGGAAGGAGATCACGGATTACTCTAAGATTGGGATACCACAGTTTGATGGGGAATATTATGCCTTCTAGAGAAGAAGAATGAAGACACACATACATACACTAGGATTTGATGTTTGACAATCAGTGGTAGATGGATACAAAGAACCAATCGTTCCTCCTACAGATAAAGATGGAAAGAAACTTGAAGAGAATAATCAAGAGATACAAGTGCACTCCTAAATGGATTGTCTAAATATATATACACCAAAGTTATGCATTGTGATTCTGCTAAGGATATATGGGTCGAATTGAATAATGTATATGGAGGATATGAGAAATTCAAAGAATCTAAACTTCAAATTTTCAGATAAAAAAATGAACAACTAAAGATGAATGAAGATGAGAACATAGTTTCCAACTTTCTACGAGTTGGTGAAGTTGTAAAAAGTATCAAAGGCTTGGGATATGAGGTAAATGAACAGGTTGTTGTCAAAAAGGTATTGATATCTCTACCAATGAGATTTGACTCAAAGACTTCAACACTAGAAGAGATAGAGTATCTAGTTACACTGACCTTGGATGAGCTACATGGGACACTCACAACTTATGAGATGAGAACAAAGTAGGATAATCCAATTAAAAAAGAAGCAGCATTCAAAGCATCCAAGAAGTCAAATAAAAAGGGCAAGAAAATGGAAAAGTCAGAAAATAGCAGTAGTGACATCTTAGAGGAAGATGAAAAAGTATCTAACTTCGTCAGAAGACTGAAAAAGGGAACTGACAAATATAGAGGTAAGCTTCCATTGGTTTGTTTTAATTGTGATGGTATTGGTCATTTTGATAACAAATGTCCCCATAATAAAAATAAAATAAATGAATAAGATGATTCAAATAGAAAACAAACATATAAAGGAAAGAGAAACAAAAATAAATTTTTCAAGAAAATATTTTTCACCAAAGAAGACAATAACTCATCAAATGAAGATGAAGCAAGTGAAAGTGATATAGAAAGGGTTATGTTCATGGAAATACAAGATTTTGATGAAGAAGGGTATGAATAAGAATATGAAAGGGAATAATTTAACTACAGAGAAGAAATGTTAAGCGCCATATAAGTTATAAAAACAAAAGAAGAAGAAAAACAAGTCACTAAAGGAATAACTAAGGGAAAGAGGAGTTTAGAATTCAAACTCTGAAGAACTAGAGAAGATGATTAGTAAACTAAAAATACAAATTGAGGAAGACAATATAATTGAAGAAACACTCAGAGAACAGGGAGAATAAAGAGACAAGATCATCGAAAATTTGGAAGTAGAGATTGTCACATTGAGAAAAGATTTTCAAAAGAAAAACACGTAGAACAACTCCAAAGTTTTGGATGAGATTATCGGCAACCAAAGTCCAAATAATGAAAAGTATGGACTTGGATACAACCATATAGAAAAGGTATCAAGCTTCAAAACAACGGATCAAGAAACACAACCAAGAATCTAAGCAGAAACAGTCAAAAGAGACAAGAAGTTTTACAAGAAAGAACACATAGACACTCCTCCACCCAAAAGATTCAGATTTCAAAATCAACAACAATTAGAAACAAGAAGGCCTAAGGAAGATGAAGGTTTCATAAGAGTAACTCATCATAGAATATCTATAGCTCCCAGGTATCAAACTATCTTTCTTGTTTTATGTTATTCATGTAACTATTTTGGACATAAGGCTATAAATTGCAAAGAAAATAGTAGGAACAGAGACAACCATGAAATTTATGCAAGAAATGATTATTCAATAAGGCCTAGTGAAACACAGAACATAAGATACAATAGGATTGAATACTTGAGTAATGAGATGGAATGATACAAGTGCAACAACTTTGGACACATTGTCAAATATTGTATAATGACAATTCCTCCAAGAGAATTAAAACAAAATAACAATAGTCACGGAAAGGAACCTCATAGAATATGGATAAGAAAGCAGAATCACTTCAACAATGAAGAATTCACACTTTCTCTACAAGATAAACATAAGAAACATGGTTTGTATGTTGACAGTGTCTTCTCAAATCACGTGACAGGTGATGAGGACAGGTTTATAACCTTGAGAAAGGAAAGAGATGGATCAATATCCTTTGGAAATGGTGACTCGTGTAGAATCATTGGAAGAGGCACAATCATAATTGGAAATAAGGATACCAAGGCAGAGAATGTTCTACTGGTGGAAGATATGAAACACAATCTTTTGAGTGTAATTCATATGTGTGATCAAGATCACAAAATTATGTGTGTTTCAGAGAATTGCAAGATATGAAAAGCAGGTTCGGCAGAGTGGTTGCAACAATTGTAAGAACTTCCAGAAAAATATATATATTAAGTAAAACTGGAAATGAAAAGTGTTGTCTAGGAAAGGAAGAAGAAATTTGGATATTGCACACAAGAATGGGTCACATAAACTTTGATAATATTATCAAAGTCAACAAAAAATAACCAGTCAAAGAAATTCCCCAGATCACGAAGCCAACCAACACTTTATGCAAGCATTGTCAACAAGGAAAGAAAACCAAGACTAGCTTCAAGTCAAATGAATACTCCACAACAAATCCGTTGGAAATTGTGCATATTGATCTAGATGGACCGACTAGAAAAAAAGGGTTGAAAAGTGAGCAGTATTTTATGTTATTGGTTGATGATTATACTAAGATGACTGTAGTTTTTTTCTCAGGAAGAAGTCAGAAGCATTCAAGAACTTCAAGATATACAAGGAAATGGTTGAAAATGAAATAGATTAAAAAAGCAAATGTTTGAGATCGAATAATGGATGAGATTTTACTTCAAAGGAATTTATAGACTTCTGCAGCAAGCATGGAATAAAAAGGAAATTATCCATTGCTAGGACACCACAACAAAATGGAGTCATCGAAAGGAAGAATGTGACAATATAGGAAATGGCTCAAACTATGTTAATGGATTCCAAGTTGATAGTCATATTTTGGGCACATGCAATACATACAACAATTCACATTCAAAATAGTGTACTGCTCAGAAACAACAATAATAAAAATCCTTACAAGCTATGGAAAGGAAGACCATCGAATGTGAAGCACTTCACAGTTTTTTGAAGCAAATGCTACATCAAAAGAGAAGTTAGAAGAATGGGAAAGATCGATTCTCATGTGGACAAAGGTGTACTTGTTGGGTACTCGAGCACAAGGAAAGCATACAAAAGTTTCAATCTCAGGCTCAACAAAGTTGTGGAAAGCATCAATGTGATGTTTGATGAG
The DNA here is from genome assembly GCA_009831015.1 of Picea engelmannii. Classification (NCBI taxonomy): domain Eukaryota; kingdom Viridiplantae; phylum Streptophyta; class Pinopsida; order Pinales; family Pinaceae; genus Picea; species Picea engelmannii. The sequence continues at coordinate 17,851 of ML833092.1, forward strand.
ACAAGTGGATGAAAAATAAAGGGAGAAGAAAAGGATTCAATAGAATAGGTTCATGAAGAAGAATCAAAGGAAGAAGAAGTAGCATAAGAAGAAAATGAAGAATAGCAGTTGGAAATAGAAGAACAAGACCAACAATATATTCAAGTACCTCCAAAGACACCTAGAAAATGAATACAAAAAACGCATCCATCAGATCCAATCATCGGGAACAAAGATGTAGGAGTTGAGACTAGAAGAATAATGTGTTCACCAGAACAACTACACCTATCACTCTTATTTAAGACTGAGCCAAGAAGTTTTAAAGAAGCGAGCAAGGATGAATTCTGGATAAAATCCATGGAAGAAGAGTTGGATAAAATAGAGAAGAATGACACTTGGGAATTGGTTCCAAGGCCAAGGTACAAGAATGTAATCAACACAAAGTGGGTCTTCATAAACAAATTAAATGAATATGGACATGTGATGAGGAAAAAAGATAGATTGGTATGTAAAGGATATGCTCAGGTTGAAGGTATCAACTTTGAAGATACATTTTACCCAGCTTCTAGAATGGAAGCAATCAGATTGATCCTCTCTTATACATGCTCCAAGAATATTAAAGTGTATCATATGGACGTGAAATCATCCTTCCAATATGGGGATCTCGAAGAAGAAGTCTACATTGAGAAACCAAAAGGATTTTAGTTGTCAAAAAATGAAAATTATGTTTTCAGGTTGAAGAAGACCTTGTATGGTCTCAAATAGCCCCCCAGACCATGGTATTCTAGACTGGACAGATATTTACAGCAACAAGGGTTCATGAAAGGAAATTCAAACAACAACCTCTACATTAAGGTAAATCAAGATAGTATTTTTTTAATTGAAATTTATGTTGATGATATTATCTTTGGAAATGATGATGACAGGATGAGCCATAAATTTGCAAAGGATATGCATAATGAATTTGAAATGTCACTATTTGGAGAATTATACTTCTTTTTGGGTCTTCAGATATGTCAAAGCAACCAAGGCATTTTTATTTCTCAAACCAAGTACATCAAAGAAATGCTAAAGAGGTTCAGAATGGAATATTTCAAACCAGTCAATACTCCTATGTCGACCAGTTACAAGTTAAGTAAAGATGATGATTCAAAGTCTACAGATCAAATGAAATACATGTCAATGATTGGAAGCTTACTTTATGTGACATCATCTAGACCAAATTCAATGCAGGAAGTTGGATAGGTGGCACGTTTTCAAGTAACAGGAAAGGAATCACATGTTCTATCAATAAAGAGGATATTCATATATCTCAAGGGTACAAAAGAGTTTGGATTATGGTATCCAAAAGGAAAGGATATATCACTTATTTCCTACACAAATGCAGATTGGGTAGGCTGCATTAATGACCGAAGAAGTACAAGTGGAGCAATGTTCTACTTGGGTGAGTGTTTGGTATATTTCCTAAGAAAGAAACAATCATCAATATCATTGTCTACAAGTGAAGCAAAGTATATTGCAACAACAACATGTTGTACACAGGTTCTATGTATGAAACTAACTTTGGTATATATATAGGTTGAGTGTGATGATCCCATTATGATATATTGTGATAATACTAGCACCATCAGTATCTCAAAGAATCCAGTGATGCACTCCAAGACGAAGAACATTCCAATAAAGTATCATTTTATACGGGAACAGGTTGCAGAGAACAACATTCGAGTTGAGTATGTTGGGACAAAAGAACATATTCCAGACATATTTACAAAATCGCTTCCAAGGGAAGCTTTTGAGTATCTTTGCCAGAAACTTGGTATACTTTATTCCCCATAATGAATTTTAAATGATATTCTTATATGTCTTAGATTGACACAAGGAAGAACCATAAAGAGGAAAACTCATTTTGGGGAGAGTTTAGTTAGGGGGAGAAGCCCCAAGGACAGTTTAGTCAGGGGGAGCAACCCCGACAAGAATTTACCTTTTCCATTGATGTCAAATGCGGAGAGGTTTATTAGATGCATGGAGAGAAATTTATATAATTGGAGAGAGAGAACAGAGGAATGTTTCCAGGGGGAGTGATGATCATAGGGGGACCATGAACGATAATTCAGTGTTGCATTAGAGTGTTTCCATAAATTCCAAAGGGGAAGATTGTTGATTAATTGTGTTGGTTTCCATTAATTTCAAACCTTGAAGCAAGTTTGGTTGCAAATTTTGGTAGCCCCAATAGTATGGTTAATGGAATCAAGTTTGGTTGAGATATAAAGGCATCAAGATCAATGTATGTGTAGGCAATATTATTCTAGATGGATAGTGCATGTTGTGCCATTTCCAGTGATATGTGGAACGTCACATAACTCCTCATGGTTAGAGAGTTATGGCCTTGGGAAGCTCGAGAACCCTCATGAGTTATCTAGAAGACCAAAGAAGATAAAAGAAGTCAATTTATTCTAAAAACTCCTAGAATAAGTTTACTAGTCAAAGTGGTTGTAACTAGGAGTTATTCATGATTTAATTTGTTGCAAAAGGAAAATAATTAAAAATAAATTAGTTGCAACTAGAAGTGGTGAGTTTACTATTTGCGGATAAAGTGGTTGTAAGTGGACAAAGTGGTTAGAAGTGGGTTATCCCTAAAAGAAGGAAGTTGGGTAAAGTTAGTTAGAAGGTAGCCCCTTGAGGAAGCTACTTGGAGAGTATAAATAAGAGAGAAAGGGTCTCCTATTAGCACCTATTGGGCACATTGAATATCTATTATTTTGTGAAAGGTTTATTGCAGGTACTCATTGATACATTTGAAGTTATGCAAGTCTGAGGCAGCAAAGAAGGGTTGAAAGTGAAAGTTTTAGAGTTGCAAATTTTTTGAAAAAACCCTAGGATTTTAGGTGTACGCAGGCTGCAGTAAAAGATGTCATGTACATATGCGGGTTCACAGTGAAGGAGGGAATGTACATATGCGGGTTGAAGTAGAAGAGGTCACATGCATTCAGGAAAATCCATGAAAAATTGATTTGATGAGGATGCTAGGTCTCTAGAGTCTGAAATCAAGTTCCAAGGAAGGTCTACAGTGATCAAGTACAACATATCTATCTACAGGTTCAAAAGGTATGTCATATTCTTATGAATAGTTGGATATTTTTATCTACATGAGATATGGTTATGGGAGATTGATGATTTCCCTAGAGAGGTTGATGGTTGTAAGTGACTTGTTGTATGAGTCAGATATATAGAAATATAGTTTTGGTATGTCTGATATGTATCATTGGTATATCTTGTTAGTTTGAGTGTTGAGGAATATCTTGTATTTCTTGGTACATAGTTGAGGGTTTTAGGTTACATGGTTGAGAGATTTTGGTTATGGTGTATTGTTGAAGTTGTTGGTATAGTTTGAGGCTACACAAAAGTGAGGGTTTGATGTCTACTTCATGTGAGAGTTATTACACATGATTATGATTGTATGCACATGTATGGCACATGACTATAGATACATAGATGCACACGGTTTGAGTGATATTCTTGTGATATTGGGTATGAGATATATGCTATCAGATCTGGTATATTGAGATTTTTGGTACAGTTTATTGGTATATTTGGTATATGTTGGTAAAGATTATTGGTGCAATTTAACTGCAAGTTTATGGTACAGGTTGACTACAAGTTTTTGGTATAGTTTGACTACAGGTTATTGTTACAGTTTGGTTACAGATTGTTGGCACATATTGGTATAGGTTTACAGTGGTATATTTCATAGTGAAAGTGTGATAGTGCTTTCATCAATTATTTGACACTTATATTTTATGGTGGTTGGATGGGGAAATGATATGTGGTTGTAGCCACCTTCTGGTTGTAGCCATAGAACATAGGGGGTTGTAGTCTTCATCTAGGTTTAGCCAGAGAATTGGGGAGTTGGAGCTTCCCTCAGGTTGTATCATGAAAATATAGGGGGTTGGATCCTCCTTCCAATTGCAGTTGGAGAACAGAGGAAGTTGGTGCTTCCAATGAATGTAATTCTTAGAGACATATAAGAAAAATAATTTTGTGGTTTTCTCCGACATTGGCTTTCCATGTAAAAATGTTGGTGTACTTTGTATGTGTATGATTTCTCATTGTTCATGGTTTATTTATTCTACACATGTTTAATGATATTGATAAATTGATCATAAAGATAAACAACATTTATATATTGTGGTTAAAAAGGATTAAAAATATCTATTATCGATTCACCCCCCTCTCAATAGTCCAACAATTGGTATCAGAGCAGGTTCTTCAAGAGACAGTTTAACCACTGGAAGGATATTATGGATTACTCTAATATTGGGATACCATAGTTTTATGGGGAATATTATGCCTTCATGAGAAGAAGAATGGCGACACACATATAGACATTGGGATTTGATGTTTGAAAATCAGTGGTAGATGGATACAAATCACCAACTATTCCTCCAACAAATAAAGATGGAAAGAAACTTGAAGAGAATAATTCAAGAGCTACAAGTTCACTCCTAAATGGATTGTCTAAATATATCTACATAAAAGTTATGCATTGTGATTATGCTAAGGACATATGGGTCAAGTAGAATAATGTATACGGAGGAGATGAGAAATTCAAATAATCTAAACTTCAAATTTTCAGAGAAAAAGTTGAACAACTAAAGATGAATGAAGATGAGAACATAGTTTCCTATTTTCTACAAGTTGATGAATTTCTAAAAAGTATCAAATTCTTGGGAGATGAGGTAAATGAACAGGTTGTTTTCAAAAAGGTATTTAGATCTCTACCAATGATATTTGACTCAAGATTTTAGCACTAGAAGAGAGAGAGGATCTAGCTACAATGACCATGGATGAGCTACATGTGACACTCACAACTTATGAGATGAGAATAGAGCAGGACAATCTGATTACAAAAGAATAAACATTCAAAGCATCCAAGAAGTCAAAGAAAAAGGGCAAGCAAATGGAAAAGTCGGACAACAACAACAATGACATCTTAAAGGACGATGAAGAAGTAGCCAACTTCGTCAGAAGACTGAAAAAGGGAACAGACAAATATAGAGGTAAGCTTCCATTGATTTGTTTTAATTGTGATGGTATTGGTCATTTTTCTAAAAAAAATCCCCATAAGAAAAATTAAATAAATGAACAACATGATTCAAATAGCAAACAAACATATCAAGGAAAAAGAACCAAAAATAATTTTTTCAAGAAAATCTTTTGCACCAAAGAATACAACAACTCATCAGATGAAGATGAAGAACGTGAAAGTGATACAGAAAGGGTTATATTCATGGAAATAGAAGATTTTGATGAAGAAGGATCTGAAGAAGAATATGAAGAGGCAGAATTTGACTATAGAGAAGAAATGGTAAGCGCCATATAAGTTATAAAATGAGAGAAGAATAAAAACAAGTCACTATAGAAAGAACTAAAAGAAAGAGGAGTTCAGAATTCATACTTTGAATAACTAGAGTAGATGATTACTAAACTAAAAATTCAAGTTCAGGAAGATAAGAGAATTAAAGAAACACTCAGAAAACAAGTAGAAGAAAGAGACGGGATCATTGGAAATTTGGAAGCAGAGATTGGCACATTGAGAAAAGATATTCAAAACAAAAACATGTAGAACAACTCCAAAGTTTTGGATGTGATTATTAGCAGTCAAAGGCCAAATCATGAAAATTTTGGACTTGGATACAACTTGATAGAAAAGGGATCAAGCTCCAAAACAACATATCAAGAAACATGACCAAGAAGCTATGCAAAAACAATTAGAGGAGACAGAAAGTTTTACAAGGAAGAACATAGAGACACTCCTCCACCCAGAAGATTTAGATTTCAGAATCGGTGACAGTCATAAATAAGAAGGCCTCAAGAAGAAGAAGGTTTTATAAGAGTAATTCATCATATAATATCTACGGCTCCGAGGTATCAAACTATCTTTCTTGCTTTATGTTATTCATGTAACAATTTTGGACATAAGGCTATAAATTGCAAAGAAAATAACATGAACAGATACAACCATGAAAGGTATGCACAAAATGATTATTCAAGAAGGCCTAGTGAAACACATAACATAATCTACAACAAGTTTAAATCCTTGAGTATTGAGATGGAATGCTACAAGTGCAACAACTTTGGACACATGGCCAAATATTGTAGAATGATAGTTCCTCTAAGAGAATCAAAACATAATAACAATAGTCATAGACAAGAACCTCATAGAATATGGATAAAAAAGAAGAATCAGTTCAAAAATGAAGAATGCACACTTGATATACAAGCTAAACACAAGAAGCGCGGTTGGTATGTTGACAGTGGTTTTTCAAAGCACATGACAGGTGATGAGGACATGTTTCTAACCTTAAGAAAGGAAATATATTGATCAATCTCCTTTGGAAATGGTGACTCATCTAGAATAATCGGAAGAGGCACAACCATAATGGGAAATAAGAAAACCAAGGAAGAGAATGTTCTACTAGTGGAAGATATGAAACACAATCTTTTAAGTGTAAGTCAAATGTGTGATCAAAGTCACAAACTTGTGTTCAATTCATAGAAGTGAGAGATTATAAAAGTAGGTTCAGGCAAAGTGGTTGCAAAAACTACAATAACTTCAAGAAACATATATGTATTAAGTAAAATTGGAAATGAAAAGTGTTTTCTAGGAAAGGAAGAAGAAGTTTGGCTATGGCACAAAATAATGGGTCACATAAACTTTGATAATCTTGTCAAAGTTAGCAAAAATGAAGCAGTCAAAGAAATTCCCTAGATCATGAAGCCAACCAACACTTTATCCAAGCATTGTCAACAAGGAAAGAAAACCAAGACCATCTTCAAGTCAAAGGAATACTCCACAACAAATCCACTAGAAATTGTGCATATTGATCTAGTTGGACCGACTAGAAAAAAGGGTTGAAAGGTGAGCATTATTTTATCTTATTGGTTGATGATTATACTAGGATGACTACAATTTGTTTTCTCGGGAAGAAGTTAGAAGCATTTGAGAACTTCAAGATATAAAAGGAAATGGTTGAAAATGAAATAGATTCAAAAATCAAATGCTTGAGATGGGATAATGGAGGAGATTTTACTTCAAAGGGATTTATGGACTTTTACAACAAGCATGGAATATAAAAAAAATTCTTCATTTCTAGGACACCACAACAAAATGGAGTCATCAAAAGGAAGAGCATGACAGTACATGAAATGGATCAAAATATGTTAGTGGATTCCAATTTGAAAGATGTCTTTTGGGCACATGGATTACATACAACAGTTCACATTGAAAACAAAGTAATACTCAGAAACAACAATGATAAAACTCCCTATGAGCTATGGAAAGGAATACCAGTGAATGTGAAGAACTTCATAGTTTTTGGAAGAAAATGCTACATCAAAAGAGAAGATGGAAAAATGGGAAAGTTTGATTCTCGTGTGGACAAAGGTGTACGTGTTGGGTACTCGAGCCCAAGGAAAGCATAAAAAAATTTCAATCTCAGGTTCAATAAAGTTGTGAAAAGGATCAATGTGATGTTTGATGAGACAAGGGGATGAAAAATAAAGGAAGAAGAAAATGATTCAATAGAATAGGTTTACAAAGAAGAAGCAAAGGAATAAGAAGTAGCAGAAGAAGAAAATGAAGAAGAACTGTTGGAAAAAGAAGAACAAGAACATCAAGATCTCCAAGTACCTCCAAAGACACCTAGCAGATGAATACAAAAAAATCATCCATTAGATCAGATCATTGGGAACAAAGATGAAAGAGTTGAGACTAGAATAAGAATTTGTTCAACAAAACTACACTTAACACTCTTATCTACGACTGAGCCAAGCAGTTTTGAAGAAGATAGCAAGGATGAATTTTGGATAAAATCCATGGAAGAAGAGTTGGATCAAATAGAGAATAATGACACTTGGGAATTGGTTCCAAGTCCAAGGTACAAGAACGTGATCAGAACAAAGTGGTTCTTCATAAAAAAATTGAATGAAGATGTAAAGGTTACCATGAACAAAGCTAGATTGGTATGTAAAGGATATGCTCAGGTTGAAGATATCGACTTTGAAAAGACATTTTTCCCAGTTTCTAGAATGGAAGCAATCATATTTATCCTCTCTTATACATGATCCAAGAATATTAAAGTGTGTCATATGGATGTGAAATCAACCTTCCAAAATGGGGATCTAGAATAATAAGTATACATTGAGAAACCAGAAGGATTTTAGTTGTCAAAAAATGAAAATTATGTTTGCATATTGAAGAAGGCCTTTTATGGTCTCAGAAAGTTTCTTGTAGCATGGTATTCTAGGCTAGATAGATATTTACAGCAACAAGGGTTCAAGAAAGGAAATGCAGACAACAACCTATACATTAAGGTAAATCAAGATAATATTTTGTTAATTGAAGTTTATGTTGATGATATTATCTTTGGAAGTGATGATGACAAGATGAGCTAGAAATTTACAAAGGATATGCAGAATGAATTTGAAATGTCACTACTTGGAGAATTATCCTTCTTTTTTGGTCTTCAGATATGTCAAAGCAACCAAGGATTTTTTATTTCTCAAAACAAGTATATCATAGAAATGCTAAAGAGGTTAAAAATGGAATATTGAAAACCATCCAATACTCCTATGCAGACCAGTTGTAAGTTAAGTAAAGATGATGATTCAAAGTCTACAGATCAAAGGCAGTATAGGTCAATGATTGGCAACTTACTTTATGTGACAGCATCTAGATCAGATGTAATGCAGGCAGTTGGACAGATGACACATTTTCAAGAAACACCAAAGGAATCACATGTTCTAGAAGTAAAGAGGATATTCATATATATCAAGGGTACAAAAGATTTTATATTATGGTATCCAAAAGGAAAGTATATATCACTTATTTCCTACACAGATGAAAATTGGGAAGGCTACATTGATGACCAAAGAAGTACAAGTGGATCAGTGTTATGCTTGGGTGAGTGTTTGGTGTCTTGGCTAAGAAATAAACAGTCATCAGTATCATTGTTTATAGCCGAAGTAGAGTATATTGCAACAACAACATGTTGTCTATAGGTTCTATGGATGAAACAAACTTTGACAGATATACAGGTTGAGTATGATGAGACCATTTCGATATATTGTGATAATACTAGTGTCATCAGTATCTCAAAGAATCCAGTTATGCACTCCAAGATGAAGCACACTCCATTCAATTATAATTTTATACGGGAACAGGTTGTAGAGAAGAGCATTCGAGTTGAGTATGTTGGGAAAAAAGAACAGATTGCAGACATATTTACAAAATTGCTTCCAAGGTAATCTTTTGAGTATCTTTGCACGAAACTTGGTATAGTTTCTTCCCCACGATGAATTTTGAATCATATTCTTACATGTCTTATATTTACACAAGGAAGCACCATAAAGAGGACAGTTCATTTTGGGGAGATTTCAATTAGGGGGAGCATCCCCAGGGACAATTCAGTTAGGGGGAGTAACCCTGACAGGAATTTACATTTTCCATTGATGTCAAAGGGGCATAGATTTATCAGATGCATGGAGAGAGAGTTATATAATTGGAGAGAGAGCACAGGGGTATGTTTCCATGGGGAGCGATGGTCACAGGGGTACCATGAGCGATATGACTTCATTGTTTCATCAGAGTGTTGACATCAATTCCAAAGGGGAATATTGTTGATTAATTGGGTTGGCTTTCATTGATGTCAACCCTTGAAGCAAGTCTAGAAGAAAATTTTGGCAGCCCCAACAATATGGTTAAGGGACTCAATTTTGGTTGAGATATAAAGGCATGAATATCAGTGTATTTTTTGGTAAGATTATTCTTTATGGATAGTACATGTTGTGCCATTTCCGGTGATATGTGGAATGCCACATAACTCCTCGTGGTTAGAGAATTATGCCCTTGTGAAGTTGGAGAACCCTCATGAGTTATCTAGAATCCCCTAGAAGGTCAAAGAAGTCAATTTATTCTAGAAACTCTGAGAAGAATTTAACTAGTCAAAGTGGTTGTAACTAGAAGTTAATCATGATTTAAGTTGTTGCAAAAGGAAAATAATTAAAAATAAATTAGTTGCAACTAGAAGTGGTGATTTTACTATTTTTGGATAAATTGGTTGTAAGTGGACAAAGTGGTTAGAAGTGGGTTATCCCTAAAAGAAGGAAGTTGGATAAAGTTAGTTAGAATGTAACCCCTTGAGGAAGCTACTTGGAGAGTATAAATAAGAGAGCAAGGGTCTCCTATTAGCACCTATTGAGAACATTAACTATCTATTATTTTGTGAAAGGTTTATTGCAGGTACTCATTGATACATCTAAAGTTATACAAGTCTAAGGCATCAAAGAAGGGTTGATAGTGAAAGTTTCAGAGTTGCAGAATTTTTGAAAAAACCCTAGTTTTTTAGGCGTACGCGAGCTGCTGTGGAAGAGGTCGCATAAATACACGGGCTACAGTGGAATAGGTCGCATACATACACGGGATGCAGTGGAAGAGGTCGCATACATATGCAGGCTGGAAGTAAAGGAGGCAACATACATATGTGGTTTGAAGGAGAAGAGGTCGCGTACAGTTGGGAAAATCCATGAAAAATTTATTTGATGAGGATGCCAGGTATTTAGAGTCTGAAATCAAGTTTTGTGGAAGGTCTACAGTGATCAGGCACAACAGATATAGCTACAGGTTAGAAAGGTATGTCATATTCTTATGAATAGTTGGATGTTGTTGTCTATATGAGATATGGTTATGGTAGATTGAGGATTTTCCCTAGAGAGGTTGATGGTTGTAAAGCACTTGTTGTATGAGTAAAATATACAAAAATGCAGTGCTTGTATGTCTGATATTTATCATTGGTATATCTTATTAGTTTGAGTGTTGAGGCATATCTTGTATTTATTGGTACATGGTTGAGGGATTTTGGTTATGGTGTATTGTTGAAGTTGTTGGTATAGTTTGAGGTTGCATAAAAGTGAGGGTTTTATGTATAATTCATGTGAGTGTTATTACACATTATTATGATTGTATGCACAATTATGGAACATGACTAGAGAGACATAGATGCCCATGGTTTGAGCGATATTATTGTGATATTGGGTATGATATATATGTTATCAAATCTAATCTATTGAGGATATTATTGGTATAGGTTGTTGGTATATTTGGTATATGTTGGTACACGTTATTGGTACAGTTTAACTGCAGGTGTTTGGTACAGCTTGACTATAGGTTTTTGGTACAGGTTGACTACAAGTTATTGGTACAGTTTAGTTACAGGTTGTTGGCACATATTGGTACAGTTTAGTTACAAGTTGTTGGCACATATTGGTACAGGTTTAGAGTGGTATATTTCATAGTAACAATGTGATAATGGTTTCATCAATTATTTGACACTTATATTGCAAGGATAGGTTGTTGGACGGGGAAAGGATAGGTGGTTTTAGCCACCTTCTAGTTGTAGCCGGAGAACATAGGGGGTTGTAGCCTCCTTCTAGTTGTAGCCAGAGAATTTGGGAGTTGGAACTTCCCTCAGGTTGTATCTTGAAAATATAGGGGGTTGGAGCCTCCTTCCAATTGCAGTTGGAGAATAGAGGAATTTGGTGCTTCCATTGAATGTAATTCTTAAAGACATATAAGAAAAAGAATTATGTGGTTTTCTCCCGCATTGGGTTTCCACGTAAAAATACTGGTGTACTGTGTATGTGTATGACTTCTCATTTTTCATGGTTTATTTATTCTACACTCATTAAATGATATTGGTAAATTGATCATAAAGATAAACAACATGTATATACTTTGGTTAAAAAGGATTAAAAGGGATTAAAAATCTCTATTATTGATTCACCCCCCCCCCTGCAGTAATCTAACATGAAGTGACTTTATATGAATTCAAATTTTAGTCCTTAATCTCATCTACAAACCATTATTAACAATTTTCAATTGTGTAGGATTCAATATGTTAAGGTTTCCCATATAAAGAGCAGAAGTGAAGGCCTCTAAGATAAAAATAAAAAATAAAAAAAATCAAGATATTCAACATGGCATTGAACTAGTGGGAGTCCCTCAGTGACAATCCAAAGAATAGATGAAGTTAATCACAACTTGAAGGATGTTTGTGGAGGCAATGCACAATGAGTACCATCTTTGAATTTCCATGCTAACCAATACATAAAATGATAGCAATTGTTGTGATTAGACTATACAAGTGTTTGGGTTAGTATGAAAATATTTACAAATAATAATATTGATTGTAATAGAAATATAACAATAGAATGGAAGATGAAGTAATCAAGATAATTTATAGCATACCTATGTATGTTCTAATTTAAAAATTGATTTTAAAAAAAAAACCTTACAAATTAAATAATGCACTTATTGTGGAATAATATAACCCAATTAGTCAAGAGAAAATAACCAGATTTTCTCATATCATGTGTACATTTTTCATCAATGCAAAATTGTGTGTTTCAAAGGAACTTTTAAGAATAAATTACATATCAAGCCATTGTATAAATGAAGTTCCATTATACAAATTATGTTTCCATTCCTTAATCTCATATACAACCCATTATTAACAACTTTCAATTATGGTAGGTTTCAAAACATTAAGGCTTCCCATCTAAAGAGATGAGTGGAGAAAAAAAGCTATGGCATATGGTCAAGGGGTCAATTTAGACATTGAAAAATCCTATTTAGCCTATGAAATTCAACCTTCTATAATTTCAATCTCTATGGATATTGGATAATGACTTTTACTATAATGGTTCATGTTGAATACCTACCAAGAAAACTAGACTAGAAATAATGAGAGGTACTTATGAGAGACCAAGATATTTCGATTCTTATGAGGATGGCATGGTTATGTTGTCCAAGTAAATTGGATTTGATGATATTGGATGCACTCATAATTATCTCAATGCTTTCTGAACATATAGGTTCTAATAAAAATGGGCCTTGTATTTCCAAAGTTAAGTTAATAAATAATAAGTAAAGCATGTGTACAATGTGAAAATGAGTGTGTCCCTATATCCCCATGTATATCATAGAAAGGAGGGGAAAATAGGTCATACATTTAACCTCCCAATAAGAATGGACTTATTAAGATGCAAGTGCAAATATATAATCATATAGGGACTTCAAAAGAATGCTCAACTTACTATGTTACAATTTTCCCTTTAAATAAACATACACATTCAATTAAATAATTACAAAAATATCCCCTCGTAGCTAGAATAGATTTGCATTATCAATTTTGTATACCCATTCATAAATGAAAACAAAACCTTTCCCAAAATAGATATATTATATTTAAATACTCATACCAATTTGCACAAGTAAATATATAGTACGAAAAATGTTCAGACAATATATCAATACAATAAAATGAGAGATTTGTTGGATAAAGGTCCACAAATAAGAGAAGTTTGGCATAAAAAATAATGGTGATAATTGGTAGCCAAACTTCAATATAGTAGGAAGATAAAAATTTAGTAGTTAGAATCCACAACAAAACCCAACAATTCATTTGAGATCATGACATAAAGGGTTTATAATTTCCAAGCCAAACCCTCAAAAAAATGACAACAATTGAATTGTACACAAATCTAAAAATGGGTTGTGTCTATTTTTGTTCATGGGGTTTATGGTTCTTATGGGTTAGAGAGATATTCTCATTCCCTCCAATTATTTCTACCACAAAATCATTTTTATCATACAATTTACCATAAAGTAAAATTTTCACATCAAATGGGAATTGGCATACACTTTTAGGTGTCATATCTCTATCAAAATGGGATCCAAATCCTCTCCTATGTATAATCTATTACTTTCAAACAATATGTTTCATCTCCTCTATCGCGGGTGTTCTCTCCTACTAATGAGTATATCAGATCCACAATTTGGATATGTCTCCTCCTTAGACCCTCCTGCCACCTTTAGTGGTCTCTATCATGGATTACACTATATGAAATCAAGGGTTTTGTTGGGCCCTTTGTTGTCAGGCAGGTTGAGTAGAGAACAGAGAGAAGAAACGACACACAAAGAAAAGGTGCAAGACCAAGAATATTGAGAAGGGGTAGAGAAGAATAGGGGAGACAAGAAGGAACAAGATCCTGTAAAATCCAAGAAAATCAGTTGAGCATGAGTTGTATCCAGCTCATAATGAGTTGTCACCAGGGGAGAAGGAGTGGGACACAACCCACTTTGAGTTGGAAAGAAAACCTGAGGTAAAAGGGAGGAAAGTAGAGAATTGAAAGAGGATTCTAGAGAGAATTGAGAGGATTTTGATGGAAGTTCAGAGGTCGAAGAGACAGCTGCGATAGTGGAAAGAAGAGAGTAGTTGTTGTGATTGTAGGATATTTTGTGTAAAGAATCCATGAATGTAACCAATGGAAGCTATATTGAACATCTATTGCAGCGCAAAGTGCACCAAAATACCTTAACTATAATAAAGAAGCAAATATTTGTGGAAATAGTCGAGGAGGGGGTGAACCACAATAACCTTGTGTTAAGTTATGTTGTGAAATGATTATTCATGTTTATACTATGTTAATTATTATGTGTGTGATGTTGATCTCTGTTTTTCCTATGATGAATGTTTATCTTTAATGATAATGATGAAAGATTCAGGTACAGTAACGTTAAATGTATGTCTAACTATTAATTGATAAGAATCTAACACGATATGCATAAAGAATTAAGAAATGAGGACATATTAACTAGAATACAATGCACAAAAGGTTTTGTTAGATATGACAAAGTGTGTCTTCCTTGTTCCCTCACCGCTGCAAAATATTGGTTCCTGCAGTCCCCATAAATATACCTCTTGTGAGACTTCTCCTACTCACAGGTGATTCCGAAAGGGTTGGTATCTATAGGGGATTTTTGGAAAACTTACCTTGAACCCAGGGTCTTGAACCTATTTTCATGTGTGTACCAACAAATGGTTTTGTTGCTAGGACCGAGAATCTAGAAGTGAGGGAATTTTTTGAAGACCGGCGAGGAAAGAGATAACTGAATAGATGGAACAAAAAGAACAAGAATTTTCTTAGAAGGAGAATAGAAATCCATGCTTAAAGAAAAAGCATTGGCTGCAAAGGTATGTGTATATATACTTACATGAGTTCTTTTTCCATGAATTTCCTAATATTTTAGCAGAATGGATAGAAATATTTTTGGAAAATACGGGTATACATAGACCGGCCACGCAAAATAACTTGACTCTTGAACTAGTGAGACGAGTGCAATCAGTGGACAATAGGATGTCCCGCACAGTGGAATTTTGGTTGGATAATGTCTTAGGAGGATACGTAATAGAATTTTCTATAGACTATACTCATAATTATAGTGTTGTGGAAAGATACTTCTTTAAAGGTTTGTGAGGAAGATTCATAAGGTCATTAGTTACCTCGATCAAAATGATGCTATGTGACAAATAAGTGATGAAAATGGAGTCAAATAACTAGAGAACAGGGGTGTGTTGACCAATATTTGATTGGAGGATAGTAAAATGGACAGAGGAAAGGGAGAACGATAATGAAAGAGAAAGAAGAAGGGATATCAGAAGGAGAAGACAAATTTGGATTCTTGCCCAGTGGGAGAAGGTACAAGAAGTTGAGAACTATGGTTGAAGAGAGAGAAAAACACAGTGAGTACTCCGAACTTTGCACGGACATCCATATCATAGAAGTACATCAGATAAAGGGACAAGAGGAATATATCATGTTTAGTCTATCCATAGAAGAAAAAGTAAGTCCTATCCAAGACGAGTCCTGGTTCAAAACAACAACCTCCTGGAAGTCACCTAAATCTGAGACAACTTTCGAAGATATTTCCAGAAAACTTGTAGTCAGTAAAGGAAGTCAAAGCAACAATAGCTAGAGCAGTGATAGTGGTTAGAGTAGTGGTATAGGTACAGGTAGTCAGTTTCTACCAACATCACCATGAAGGAGTCCTACACACAACAATATGGAAGGAGTAGATAATACACTCAGATTACCTCAGTTCAAAGGAATTGGATCTGAGGATCCAGAAAAAACACTTGTTCGTATGTGAGACCATATGGACTATAAAGAATGTCCACAATGATGGCACAAATATCACACATTTTGTGACAATGTTTAGAGGACGTGCGCTAGTCATGTACATGAAGCTCCAAAGTACCACAATACCAAGCCAAACAAGAAATTTATTAGAGATTACACAAGTATTGCTAAAAGAATTTAAGAAACCAAAGTATGAGTCACAGTACATTACTGAGCTCAAGGAAATATGTTGGGTGCATGCCTATTTTGAGAAGGAATTATATTTTGGGTGTAGGCCTATTTTTGGAGAAGGATATATTTTGAGGAAAGACCTAACTTTGGAAAGGAAGACCTAATGTTGGAGCACAAGCAACAAGTGGCAAGAAATAAACATGCAAAAAAAGAAGGAAAAGCAACATGCAAGAGGAAAATCAACGTGGTGCGAAGGCAGACAAGCCTAACCATGATAGGGTTAGAGTTTTTGAAAAATATTGTAATGGCTGTAAGCCACAGAGTAGTATAAATAAATACCTAGGAGGTCTAGAGAGAGAGAGTTGTAGTTGAAGTTGTTATGGAAGATTTATGTTTTTTATTGTAATAAGTCTTGTTGAAGAGTCGAATAAGCTAGTCCTTGAGGGTTAGGTCATAGGTTGTGGAGCCTGGTGTGATATAGTCTACCTCACAAATGGATATTACCCTCATCTAGATTGTATTACTATATATGTAATGCAAGCAACACAAGATTTTTCAAAAGATTGAATAAAAGAGAAGAGATCCAAATCTTTGTGGATGTAGCCGAGGAGGGGGTGAACCATGGTAAACTTTGTGTTATGTGTGGTTTTTGATGAATGTTTACTTTATGTTGATCATTATCATATGAATGAGGTTAAACTAGAAATATCATCATGCATGCAGAGGTTTAAAGATGAACAAATCATAGAAAGTTCTTGAATATTTAACAAGGGTAATGCATAAGAAAGAAAGAATACACTCATTGATCCCCACTCATTCCTACACTGCAAACACTTGAGTATTGAAGTCACCCATAAACATTATCCTAGGTGAGACTGCATTTTTCACCCTGTGTGCAGCATTGCCTTCTGGTTTACTAGGAGGGCCGATAGTTTTAGAGGGTTTTGATGGAAACTTGTTAAGATCCGAACCTGGGTCAGCCCAATAAGAAGTGAAAGAGACAACCAATAAATGGTTGCATTGTCGTCTAGAACTACACAGGATTGAGTGGACGAAATATGTGGAAGAAATGCGTGAAGAATGGAAGTATAGAAGGGAATGTCCAGGCCATGGAACCCAAAGAAGGCATAGATTGAAAGATGGTCGAAAACAAAGGAACTTGAGTTTGTGCAGAAGGAGAAAATAAAACCTAAGTTAACACCGCACAAATATCTCGACAAATACATGTTTAGCGACTTCAATGAGGTATTTTTTTGTGATTTCCCGTATTTGTTTAAGGAGTGGTTATTGAAATTAAAGGAAAACCACCCTACAAATCGAATCAAATAGTTGGAGTGGAATCCTGTGGAAATCACGTAGTTACATCAAGTTAATAATAAATTTACGTGAGAAGCACATTTTGGGTTAGACAATATTATTGCAGGGTTTATCACCGAATTTGCAGTAGATACCACAAAGTCCTACACTGCAGCAGAGCAATATTTTCTAAAGGGACCAAGAGGTTGGTATATCATATCGGTGTATACTTCAATAAAGATTTTATTGTATGACAATAGTGTGATTACCATGGAATAAGACAGTTAAACTTCCCTGTGTGCATGGGGGAAAGGGGGGAAGCACTGACAAGAGGTTGAGATATGGAAAAGGAGATGGATAAAGGAAAGAATAAGAAGGCCATGGACCCAATCATGATGGAAGAAGATCAGATAAAGAGGATAATGGAAGAATCTTGAAAGACGTGTAGCGGAATACCATATCAATATAAAATGAATAATAAGAAGATAGTCATAGATGATAGAGAGGACTTGGAAAGCAATGAAGAAGAGGTAGATGACGTCCAGGATTTGGAGAATATTGAGGAAATTTTTCACACAACATATGAAAGGAAAATAGGAGGTCCAAGGTCAGGGACAGAAGGCAGAACTTCAATCTAGATCATGATTAGTGTGGAACCTACAACCCTATGTGCGACTAATACTCCAGAAAGAACATTGGCGTTTAGACAACCAAATTTTAGTGGAAGAAAGAAAACAAGACATGCATCCAATGAAGGAGCATCAACTAGAGGATCCATTTTAGGAAGTAACAATCAATTATCTACATCGCATGGAGGTAGTAGATCAACATAGTTCAAAATGGCAAGACATGATCCCACGATCAAATTACTAGAATTTCGGGGAGAGGCATCAAAGGACCCTGAAAATCACTTCTTGATATGTGAGAATATCTGGGAAGAAAAGCATATCACAAATGAGGATACAATTCTCGTGAAGTTATAAATCACACTAATAGTTCAGAGGGAATACCAAAGACTATTGGAGACGTGAAAAATCTAATGGTAAACAAATTTCAGAAGACTAGATCAGAAGACCAATACATGAATGAAATGATTGAAATCAGGAAAAAATTGGGTGAGTCTGTTTGGGAGATTGATCATCGGTTCAAATGAGTGAAGGGTAAGTTGAAATATGCAATTATTGACATGCAACATGAGCACTTATTTGTGAACTCCCTATTACCACATTGAAATACTCATTAAGACAATAGAAGTTCCAAACTCAAGCATAGGCTCTATAGGAAGCCTTCCAACTGGAAGAGAACCAATATCAGCATACAGATCCAGTAATATAGGAGCTGAAGGAGGATTTTAAGAATCTAACATTTCAACTTAACCAAAATAAGGGTAAAGAGAAAAGAGAAGTTGTTTGGTGTACCCTATACAGGATAGAAGGACACCATAAGAATGAATGTCCACCTTTCGTGCAGTATATGGTGACAGGGATGCCAAACCCATTTCCAACAGGAGGACCATGGATGTTTGAGCCACAAATTTTATGGTCATGTATCTTGTATTGGTTTCTTATGGTTTTGTTGAATTTTTCTTTGGCGTTTATATTTCCTTTGTTTTTGGCTCTGATATCTCATCATCAAGGTCTTCACTGATTGATTTTTATTTCTTTTCCTTCTTATTTCTTCTTTTGAGATTTCTTCTTTGACAATCATCTTGAAAAAATGATTTATTAACAAGAAATATTCCCAAGTTTATATTTCTCCTGCAAATTAGCTACTACCAACATTTTAATTAATCCATAATTATAGAGACTTCATTCTAAATTCCTAGATCTTCTTTAGATAGTTGATGTAATTTTCTTCAGACGGTTTAATAAATAAAATGACATATCTAGCTCATAACATTTGAATAAGTTTATCAACAAATGCAGATAGTAATAAAATACCAAGCCATACCTTTCCTCCTAGGAAATATTTTTTTTTTCAATATAAACAGAGTATTTCACCACTTCTTGTGGGTTTTGTTGAAAAAACGGAAGCCACTTCTTTCCTTTCTGAATCTCTTATGACACTTGAGATATACTTCAAAAATATTCATACCAATTGGTTCATATCACACTATCGGTCCTATTTTGTAGCGTTGAAAAGAAAATGAGGAATTCAAACCACTCTTTGTCATAGAAAAGGAAGGAATGGAAACAAGAATGGTGGTTTTCATATTTCATATAAGAGAATTTTTTAATGATGGCTAATAATGATGCAATTCTAAGTTTGAGTTGTGAAACAATGATGTTGCATTCAAATACATCACTGGTAGGTATGGAAGTCACATTTAATCATTTCATGACTTTGAATATATAGTAATCATAAGTTTAACTATGCATGTTGAAAATGAAATTTTCGACATTCATAATAATTATAGTTTGAAATTATTATAATGTATGGGAGTGAACAGAGTGAATGACTATATTGTTAATGGATTGTAGTTTAAGTAGAATGGGTATTTGGAGGGATACAAATGGGTATGAAATAATATAAGTGTAGCTTAACCAGAATTAGTAACTATAGCATAATAATATTCAATCATTTACATAATTTATGAATCCCAAATGCATTATAGTTTAAAAAGTTCTTACCTTATGTCTGGTATTTTAACTATAACCTTACTAACTGGTCTTTTGTGGCTGCTCCTTATGGTTGAAGAATGATAATTGCTGATACAAAGAACATTTCTTGGTACAAAGTTATGTTGGTGAATATATGTGAATGTACAGTGTTGTTTTGTTGATTTTGTTGCAATAAAAGAATGCTCTAGTACTGAGGTTGATTGTTGGTAAAGATTGAATCCTGTTGTTGAAGAAGATGATGTTGATGTTGAAGAATAAACTGATTTTGTTGCTGAATAAAATGATGTTGATGTTGATGTTGAGGAAGCTTTGAGTCTACTTGCAAATAAAATCTCCATATTTGAATTTCATGCTTGGTAATTTGTGCAAATTTGTAAAATGCTAAAAATATTGGCTGAGAGATGGATGACCATATGTTCATGATTTGAAACCTTATCCAAGTAATGATCTTGTAATGGAATACGAACCATAAAAAAACTATAAATAAGCTATTGAAAGATGATTGTAACTATTTACAGAAATTTTGGCAATTTTTATAAAATCATCTTTTAAAGCATTCTTGTGCATCCATTATCATGCATGTTTTTTGAAAAACGACTTGCATATTACCCAATTTTTTATATTCTCCTCAAAACCCATATCTCAAAATATTTTTAAATCATCCTCATATGCTTGAAATTGGCGTGCAAAGATGGTCCCTGGAAATAGTCTGCTACAGGTTATGTAGCTACAACACTTTACGACAGAGTTTCAGTAGCTATAGAAAGTCTAAAAAAATGCAAAATTGCTCTAAAACATATTCATAAGGGAAAAATAAACTTATGATCTTGTTCAACAATCCTTTGAAAAATTTGTTTGAAAGTAACCCTAATGCTTAGGAAGAAAACAAATATTGAATTGCTTGAAATTTTTGTTTTACCAATTTACCTCTCTGTTGTCATGATGATGAGAAAACGATAAGTACCAGTTACTTGAATTCTTGGGCCATAAATACTATGTTGAATATTTTCTGAAGGATATTTGAATATATATCTAAAACCATAGAAGGACATTGATACCTCTCTCCCCCACATTGAGGATGATGCATGTCCTCATGCATTGTTCTGAGAATTGATACTTGCATCATGCCAAATTCTGTGTGTTGATAATGTTGAATTGTATTGTCATATTCCTTTAATTTTGTTGTTGTACTTGTCATTGTTGAAAATAATTTGGATTTGATGTTGTTGATGTTGAATCTCTGGAAAGTTTGATTTGATGGCTTCTTGCTATTGGCACTTGGTACGAGATCTAGAGATAATTGTGTTGTTGAAACTGAAGGTTTGAATTGCAAGAAGGAAACAAATTGCAAGAAGGAAACAATTTTTTTGAAGTTGATCCCATCTTTAATTGTTGGGGCATAAAAATGGTGGTTGTTCCAACAAACCCAAATCATATTGTATGAAACCATGTTGATGATGACCTCTACATTTTTTATTTGAAACAAGGTTTCTAAATACTTGCAAAATGGAACTAAATTGATCTAATACTGAATAACAACCATGATTACATTGAAACACTACTATAGGAAAATCTTTGAAAGGGAAAGGTATTTCAACAAGACTGACATCCCCTTTTTATTTTAAAAAAATATGGAAAAGGTTACAATTGTTTATACCATTTAAATCATATAGTCTTCATCAAAACTTGAATCTATGGTACAATTATTACCATGTGAATGGATGAGTTATCATTGAGCATGGAAATAAATCATTGGATTACTGACCATTAAGGTATGTCGTTAACCAATGTGAAATCACTCACCATTGATGTCAATGAGTGTCAAGGTAACTTAATGCATCTTGTCAAGCACGAATGAATGTGTTGGAGTCGAGTAACATGCAAGATCTAATACTCAGGAGCAATTAATGCATCCCCACTGCTATCAACGTGGAAACTTGTCATTGAGGAATACAAGTTCCAAGGCATTATAAATACCTCTTGATCTCTATCCTAGATAAAGTGTTGAATTCAATGGGACAAGACCTACTAGAAGGAAGGCCTTAAGGGATCCCACATCATCCAATATGATCATAGAACAAAAATGATTTGAAGAACCATAGTACAAGATTGAACCAACATGCTGAAATTTATTGTGAGTTTACCTGCCAATTGTCTGGTTTTCAAGCAAAACTCATGTCCAGTTTCACCTGTTAGCACATAAAATTGTATGGGGTCAAAAATAATTTGTTTCTTTCTTTAGTCATAGGGTTTTATGAATCTTAGGTTTTGGGTCTTTTTGTTTCCATAACTCAAATTTTGATTTGTATAAGAAAAGTTATGTTTAGCCTTGGTTTATGGTCTTTATTTCATAACATTATCCATCATGACAAGGTTAACGATCCTTATGAGTCACACTCTTGATATTAAAATAATTACCATGACATGTCATGCCTCCAAGTTGTACACAAATTTTCCTTTGTCACTATCCAACTGTTTAGATGTCAAATCAAAAGTCACATGTATTTGTTTTCAAATCACAAAGAGATTTCACAGCATACTCATGAGTACTTCATGCATTATTTGTCATAATTGCAGTTAAGAAACGTGTCAAAGGGGGTTCGAATGGTGTGACCGAGAAACTCTTATTTTTATATTGTTTTTTGTAGCTTTTCTCCTTAATGTATGGACCATATCCAATTTACTTTGAATGGTGGAAATCGGTCTTGCTTCTTTTATCATATTTTGCTATCTTACTTTGATATCAATCTGTGTTGAATGATTCATCTGGTTGATTGTGTCTTTATTGCAATAAAGGATCTATTATGATATTGTATGCAAGTGTATCAGAGTATTTTCTCTTTGATTGTACGAGGTTCTTATTTAAACGAGTTTTCTTCATATGTGTATCAGTGTTACTTGATGTAAATGATATACATATTACACTTTCCTTGTTAAGTCTTCCATCTATCACTTTATCTCTTAAAACCTTATTTGAATTTATTCAAGGCCTTGTTTGATGGTGTATATTGCATGGAGTTATCTGTGATTGACATATTTAACTAAGCTTACCATCAATTTTCCACCTTTTATAAACATTTATCCTTTGCATTATGATGGGTATTAGGCTTACACCTACAACAATCTAGGTGTGATTTCTAGTGATAACAACACCAGTAAACTATTTTTCACAACTGGACTTATTTTCATCTTTACTATTTTGTTCATTTATTTATTCTTATACCCTATCCTAATTTTCCCAAAAAAGAAAATCGCTTTCAAGTATAGGAATACTTCCAATGAATCCATTTGTGTAACAGGATCTCAAGTATACTCATACCGAAATTCAAAAAATGTACCTTTATACATGCCAGGACATGAGAAACCAACGACTCAGATTGATATGGTGCCAAGAAATGTTGAATAATGGAGGAATATTGTTGATTTTTTATTGTTTGGAACCAAATTTTAATGTAGTCATTATTCCTTTGGATTTCTTGTCTATTGGCAATGAGTTGTATTTCCTCCTTTTTCATTCAATTTTTTTTTTTTCTGAAATCTTCCCATCGCACTCCTAAATGCATAAGGGATCTAAAGATAGGAATCCAATAAATTCCTCATTCTCAAGTTCTAATGTCTTCTCTCCATGGTTGTTTGATTTCTTCTAGGTCTTCATTTGGATGTTTCTCATGGAATTTTTGGTATTTTATCACTTCCTAGAGTGCAGGTATATTCCTAAATGCTATCCGGATTTGCTCTCCCTAATATGCAGATATATTTCTGGCTACTGAAAAGATTTGAGATATTTATTAGAGTATCATTTCCTCCATTGCTCAAAAAATTCTTGATCATCTTAAAGGTCTTCATGTTGATTTACAGTCCCTGCTCACAAATGGATTAGTGTATGGGGGTTCTTACAACACCCAAAAATAATTGAATATTTTCTACTTTTTTGAATGAAATCTACAAAAATAAAACACACTACATCCTAAATAACTCATGCTATTAAGACCTTGTTGTCACCAGGTTATCATTTTACATGAGTTAGTATTTCCATGCATTCTACTTAACATGAATCAACTTCTAATAAGAAACCAATTCCCTATGTACACTTTGCCGGCAATGATGCCAAAAATGTCAGTCAAAATCAATTAAATGAATTTGATGCATTAAATCAACAATCTGAGTTTGTAAACTTGTGAAGTGTAAAGAAAAATATATGCAGAGAATTAGTTCCTTATCTAAATGATGCAACTATGGAAAGAAAATTGTTCATCTATTTTAAATGTTGAAATTAAATTGCAACTACACAAAACATAGTTAAGTTACAAAAATAGAGTACAAGGAAATTTCAGTACTGTGACAACAACAATTTGATCATTCCTTAATCTCTTATCCTTAACTTCATGAATTTTACCATTTCAATTTCATTAATTACAGAAATTACCAAGGAGGTTTTGTCAATCAATGATTGGTATGATTAATTGTTACTATTACAGAAATTGGTCTATAAATCAAGCAAACTGGAAAGCAGAAAACAATGTCAGCAATGTGATCACAACAGTAGTTTAATCTTAATCTTTGATCCTTAGCTTCATGAATTTTACCATTTTGGCTTCATAAAATACATATTTTACCAAGTGGTTCCATCAATCAATGATTAGAATGATTAATTGTTACTATAACAAGAGCTAACAATTAAATCAAGTAAACTAGAAATGGAGATGAATGCACACAACTGAATTAAATAACATGCAACTAGATTAAAGAACAAAATTTAAAGTAAAAGAGTAGAAAATGTATCATCGGGGGGGGGATCCCGGTTCAAAGCATGCAATTGGAAAAGACTCTAATGTGACTAACAACTTATGAACTTAGAGCATCAGTTCAACTCCAAAATAGAGAAACCAACACTTTTATTTAATCAATACTTTGATTACAGACGTTCATTAGTTAGAAATAAGTCCCCCTTAACATCTCAATGTCACATATTTATATAATGAGAAAGATTTCCCAGATCTGAACTACATGGATCTCAAACTTGGTCGCAACTAAATTTATGGAAAAATATGGCTTAAGGAGTCGGGCATAACTCTCATATCATTCTCAGTTTTAGGAAACTGTTCACCAAGAACCTAAATGGATTCATTGCACAAGAAACCCATGTTCTCGATTTTTTATATTCTTCTTCATTTTATCACAATAAAGATCGAAAAATTGCCTCTTTGTTCTAGCATGGATTTCATAAACAATTTGTAACAAATTACATACATGCAGATGTAGAATCTGATCTCTAAGTTTCCATGGATGTACAAAATTTTTGTATTGGATAAATTCATGACTAAATGCATGAATTTCTCCCCATTTCTCTCATGAGTTGATTGGATGGGATTTGTATTGCGTAACTCTTGCCATGTGGACCTGCTAACTGTAGTTTTGACTTTACTTCCTTCATGTGTTGGAGGTTCTTTAATTACATATGAAAAGTGGATGAGATGAAGGAATAGATTTAGCATCTTTTCCAACTTTGGGATCGATCTTAGAATGCATCAAACCTTGCAAAACAAACAAATATTCTACAGAATATGTCTTAGTAACCTACAGGTATAATATGGTACCTATTGAAAAATAATAACAAGTTAAACTAGATTGCATAAGGAAAAACATAGAAATATGTTTAAGGATGAACATTTTTCCTTTGACAATCTTCCATGTACCAATTTTGTAATTTAAGCAATGTTATGATGGGAAAATGGATAAAATAGGATAAAATGGCTAATATTATGGGTTTAGAGGTCGGTTTTATGACATGGTTGTGACAAAAGGAGTGAATTATGAGGACCCAACAATAGGTTGGATACATTGACAGGTTAATGTGACAAGTTACAGGTTGAAGTGGCAGTGATAGTGACAATGACAGTGGTAGTGATTGTGGTAATGACAGTTGGTCTACACTTATCTTTCATGGCGGGAGGATGGGGAAAGGAAAGGGGGTCGTGTCCTCATTTAGGTTGGTGTTGGAGAACAGAGGGAGTTGGATCTTCCTTAAGTTTGGAGCCTGAGAATTAGGGGGTTGTGGCCTCCTTCTGGTTGGAGCCATAGAATTCAGGGAGTTGTAGCTTCCTTCAGGTTGGAGCCTATAAAAAGGGGGTCATATCCTCCTTCCAATTGTAGTTGGAGAATTGGGAAGTTGGTGTTTCCAATCAATGTATTCTTTTGTTATATAAGAAAAGAATTTTGTGGTTTTCTCCCATTTGGGTTTCCACGTAAATTTTGGTGTATTGTGTTTATGTGGATGTCTATTATGATATATTAATTTATACTACTCATGATATATTTATGATATAATGTTTATGATGTTAATTATTACATATTGTGGCTAAACATGATAATAAAGTGTTCATACTGATTCACCCCCCCTCTCACTATTCCAACACAAAGAACCACCGGCTCTGATACCATGTTGAAACATGGATTAAATGCATAGGAGAACGGATCCAAGAGGCAGTGGTGGTGTCAAAATACATTGTTGCATTGAATCACAAGTGCACTCCATGAGAGCAAAGAATCCTCGATGATCTGATGGCATAATAGATCAATCACAAGGATCATCTATAAATAGGTTTTGGTCATGAACCAAAACGGATAAGCTCAGGGAGAGTTGGTCGCACCTGTCCATAAAATTTGGATCGTGGATCCTAAGTGGACATGGTCAGCAAACACTTCAGTCGGTCATCAACCCAAATACTTGTTCGACCCACTTAACCGACAAGCTCAGTTTTACAATGGAACCATATGTTCCAACTGTTGGTCCTAAGGTATGCACCTGACTGCTAAAGGGCAGATCTAGGCCACCTCAGTTGTTGGAAAGATTGGTTTTTTATGAATTATTTTTTTTTGTTTTGATGGTCAGCTGATGGATAGGTTTTCAAGGACAGGGATCTAGTTGTATTTTTCAACAACATCAACTATAAGTTTTTCCTTAACTGGTAGCATGCATTCTTGTAAGAAGATAAAGATATGAAGAGAAAATAGAGGAAATACTAACAAGCATACTCTAAGTGACTTGATATATGAACTTTCATACCTAAAATGATATTTCAAATCCAAAATATGTACCTAGACACAAATCCTCCAAACAGGTTGTATGACAATAAACTATTCACTGAAACAATAGTTGAAATCAGGTTGCATGACAATAAACAGTTCATTGAGACAATAGCTGAAAAGAAAAGAAACGATGATTTTCATACATTTCAATTTGCATCCAGATAATATAATAAGACAAACAAGATTTGAGAAAAAACGACATGTCACCAAAAATTATATTCAGCAGGTGGAAACTTTACAGTTTTATGCTTCAAATCCCAGCCAAAATTTCGATGCTTGATACCTCCCAAAAACTCCCCCCTTTTACATTCATAGATTCATATATTTATTCAATCAAGAGAGGGTTTGAATACCTCTCTCATCTATCCAAGTTGAGTTGATGAGGTGGCTCATCAATTGTGGTTTATGAATTATTTTTAGAAAAGTAAATCTGGAAAATTCCTGAAAAACAGGGTCCAAAGATCCATTTATATATCCAAAACCATGATATTTGTGTAAAACCGGAGAGATTCTTTTGCGAATGGGCCCATTCCAGCCAAAATCCATTTTTTTAATTTTTAAAAATTCATTTCCATCCTTTCGGAAAAGGTGCTTGAAGACAATGAATAAAACATGAAATCATTCAATGTTTAAATATGGAAAAATGGGTTGTAAAGATTCATTCAAATATTCCAAACCATGACACCTGTGTAAAACCTGAGAGAGGTTTTTGTGCATGGGCCCATTCTAGCCAAAAATCTATTTTGGTTTTCAAAAATTAATTTCCATCCTTTCAAAAACTACGCTTGAAGATGGTGACTACAATAGGGGAAAAAAGGTACTACCTGTAAAACATGGAAATGAGTTTCATTTCCCTGAATTCGAGGAATTTTCCAATTCTCGGCCATAATCAAAAACATTGTTCTCATCAAAAGAAGCAATTTATTACAAGTGGCATCACTATCTCTAATTAAACCAAAATGATCATATGAGTGTAACTGGAGCTATTATTGATAATTAAAGTAAAAGAGTTGCATAATCAAAGTCTTCATAAGTTGTAAATGGTAAAAGATAGCAAAGGAAGTTACAGAAATTCTACACATTCTGCTAAATTCATTGCAATATATTTGGACAACTGATCTTGCCTTGAAATACTCAACCCTTGATTTTGTTGTTTTGTTCTTATGGAAATGATATCTTTTGAAATCTCAAATTTTACAAAACAATTACTTTTAATATCAAGTCCAAGAGCTACCACATCAGTTGCAACAAGAACAAGCTAAATCCCTAACTTAAACTTTTGTAGAACCTCCATACGAGAAGTCTAATCCTTATCTTCAATGCTTTATTGTTGCAAATTGTTTGTGATGATTGGACGTGCGTAAAAAATATTCTGAAAATTCCATTTTTATTAGACATTGATTTCTCCCAAATCACTACGAAATTTTGAAAATCGTCCCCTACTAAGATAAATTGTCACATTCCTGAAGTGGGTTTTAAATGGTTTTGGAATATTCTCTATGGTTTGATCGGAAATTGATCCCAAATTTCCTTTCCTGGAATGATGATAGGAATTGATAATTTGAATGTATCTTTAACTATGAACTTTTATCCGTCTTTTTCTCGAATGTTGGATCTTTCTTTTTCTAATTTGTTTCTTCTTTTTCCAGGTAAGGTATTTTCTTTGGCATGTTGGATGGCTTTGGATGCACTCCCAGGTCCTAGAAAACCTCACCTTCTACTCTTCTGATTTCTAATTAACTTCATGTTCTTCTTGTAACCCTAAAGACACTAGAAGACGTGTTCAAGGAATTTCCAATTCACTGAGGGGAAAGAGAACCAGTATTTTAATAAACCCCTAATGATAAAGGCTTGAACAACTCGAGCCCCTTTGGCTCGTCCATGCTTACCTTCTAGCGCTCTCAGGGTGATACCATTATGCCCTAGCTTCCTCTATCAACAATGGTGGTCGAGGGTATGTGTTGCTTCAGGTTTTATTACTACCTGTAATGATAGTTACACAAGTCACAAATGCACATGATGTGGGCACCAACATGCTTTTAATTGAACTTTGAAATATTTTTAAAACCATAAAAACTTGTAAAATAGAGTATGTTTATTGATTGAAAGAATTTTGTCTTTCTTGCAATCAATGCCTTTTTACACAAATAAGCTTAAGTTATCCCTCTTGTGGTCCAATAGTGATATAACCATGGTGATAGGACTTATTCAATTCAAATAAAAACTTGACTTGACCTCATAAAGAGAAAACAACTAATCAAAAATCAAATAAGGGATGACAAAAAATAATTTCAAATGACTTAACACACCATGAAGAAAAACTAACTAGAAGATAGGTTGACAAATCGATGGAATAATTGGAGGAATAGAAGGAAGAGGTGCAAACCTAAGATTTAACATCGGCTCCAACAAGGGGTAGCACCTTCCTGCGAGGTGCTAAGAAAAATAGACTGTGTGCCTTAATTTGTTTTTACTCCCCCCTACCACCAGTCACTTTACTTCCTTTTCACCAGCCATGACATCTGTCTTATTTCAATTTAAAACCAAAATTGCAACTATACCTGAGTGCCTTTATTGGGCTATGGAGTATTATATTACTGATCTACAACACACTAAACAAATTGAAAACTGAAAATTACATGCTCGAGTGGCGAGCTTATTTATGTACAATCCTATACTAACCAGATCAACCATTTGATCAAGTAAAGGCAAACTTCCATTTTATCCATGCAAACATTAGATTGATGAAATGAGTTTGTTGTTTGCAACTATATAGGAAAGTGCAAGAGGAATATACCATTTGCGGAAAGAATTCCATGGGAAGTTTATTTTTACTGCTGCAAATGAATGGTAGGCCAAAAGTTGCAACATTTTGGCCTCTTGAAAAATAATCCATGCTAAAGGTCATCGGATCATAAAAATCATGACAGAATACCTCATTGAAAAAGAAAACATGTATGCTCATGTAGATCCTTCTCTACCATTTGTTGGTCATCATTTTTTGAGGTAGAGATCATGTAGGCCATCGGATATATTGGTCATCATTTGTTGAGAAATAAAAACATGTTCAATTGCTCTTGTATATCCTTTTTGTTTTCTTGACCAAAATTTAAACATACATAATCGTGAAGGTTATCATAAGTTAATCATGTTAGCTGGCATCCAATATTTATAGTCAGATGTTGAGGGGAAGCAACTTGTTGTTTGACAAATCAATCATCACTCTCTACAAATCCTTCATGAAATTCATCATTAACAAACTCAACCCTCTACTCATAACTAAGAAAAGGTTCAACTATACATGTAAATTCATCTTGTTGGTATGAGTAATAAGCATGTACATCTTCATATTCAATAGTAAAAAGATATGATTTAATGATTTCGATATTTGAAGAAAAACTAAGTCTGAAAATGATGGTTCAACATATTGAGACAAATAAAATTCCAGATCGGATTTATGTTGTTCATATTCTTCCTCTGACTCCTCTACATCCAAAACTCCATCACAAACCTGATTTGACATATTTTTACAAGCCCAAAATTTTCTCTCAACCTACTTTTCATTAGGGAACATCTGTTGCAATGATGATAACCTTCTCTCTCTGAGAAAAAAAACTAGATCAAGGTGTTGTGCAATTTTATATTGCACCATGGAAACAACCTCAATAGGATGAATTTCCATTGTCATATTAAGATAAAAAAAAATACAAAACCTTCTATTGAATAAAATAACAACTTCATCATGCTCCCTTCTCAAGGCATAGAAATCAGTCAGGTATCAATCAAAGGATTTCTTCTCTCCCCAATACCCCAGTAAAGTATCTTGAAAATATGCCCATGAATCTATTGAATCAACTTTCAAATTTCTGAACCATAGTCCATCATCCCCATATAAATATTTACATAAAGTTCTCATGAACACATCTTCATGTATGATTTGTAGAAGATAAGTGAATTGCTCAAAATCAACCATGTGTTTCTCAGCTATCGCGTGGTCTTCTCCATTGAACCTAGGATTATAATCAATAAAATTGGGAGGATAGTCATGAAGGATAAGAGACAACTTTAGGGGTTTGTAACATTTTCTAATCTTGGACTGAATTCCAGTGAGTTGGTTACAAGAAGGGGAAATGATCTAAGGAGGTGGTGAGTGAGATTTATTTTTCACATGGTTACAAGGTCTGATCATTTTCAGAAGGAAATTTGATGAAGAGATCTTTCTTATCAATAGGTTGAGGTGAAGGGATCAAATCAAAATTGATGCAGGAGCATAGTTGGCAAGTGCACAGAGGCGAGACCACTCAACATGTGAGAGTTATTCCATAACTTCAACGTGGGCAGTTACAACCGATTTCGAAATCTGCCTCCACTCAGCGCCGGAATTTACCTTTGGAGGCACGCTTGAACCAGTGCCGAATTTTACCCTTTGAGGCAAGTTTTGAAATTGTAAACAGAGAAGGAGTTTCCACTTTGGCTCTGGAATGCGACTGAACTAAGATAGCGTAGGATGAATTTTAGAGTAGGCAAGTAGCCAGGGGAAACCCAAGAAACATTTTTGATTTATGTAGAAGTTTCTACACCCAGTTAGATAGAGCTGCAATATAGAGAGAAATTAGCTGTAAGAGAGAACTGCGAGCTAGCAGGAAATCTCAGTGTTTTGAGTTACTATAATTTTGAATGTATTATGTAGCCATTGGGCACCTGTGAATATAAAAGAAAGGAAAATTGATCTAAATGTATGGTGTGTGGACTGTGTGCATTTTTTTCTGTCATTTATGTTTACATAAACAAGTGAATGAAACGGTGACCGTGAGTTTTCCACTTTCAATTGTTTCTCTTCATTGAAGCTCTACAAGGTGTGCATCAAGCGAAGAGAGGACACCAGGAGATCAGGAGGAATCTCTCTGTGAGAAACCCCTTGGATCCGAGTTATCGAAATCCCTTAGATGCAAGGAGTGTGCGGGAATTCAGGGCCTACACAAGGCAAAGCTCAGGAGGAACAACACTTCGGAAAATGTTATCGAGATCCAGGAACTCATTCCCTAGAAGAAGCGAAGGTCGAGCCTTCAAAGGCTTAGAAAATTTTCTAAGTCTGAAGCAAGTAAAAGCTCAGGAGGAAGAACGTCATTGAGCGTTGGATCACGGTGGATAATCCCGCGGATCGTCTGATTTGAGGTAGGCGCGCAGGCTTTAACACTGTGTAGATCTAGGAGGGGAGATCTCGAAGATCTGAATGGATAGTTGAGAACTCTCGAGGAGAGTCGTGAAATACCGCAAGCCATTGGATCAAGTGGAGTTGCAAGGAGGTCAATGACAGGGAAGGGATCTGACCATAGATCTGGAGGGCATTGTGAACCGTTGATCAAGTGCCTCGAGATTTCATCATTTCGGCATTTCGGCAACCGGGAGTACAAGGGCTAATAGTGCGAGACTCTCGACTGGTGGAACCCTGAAAAGATCGGAGCCATCAGATCTTTGAGGGCCTAGAGTCATTGATCTACAGTGGGGGAGATTTTGGCATTCCGGCAACCAGGGATTCCAAGGAGTAAAGATATATCTTGTACCCTGATTTCGTGAAACACGAAAACCCGAAAGAATAGGCACTGGGACATTTCGGAAATATGGCAACTGGGGATTCCAAGGAGCAGAGATATCCCTTGCATTCTGATTTTGCAAAACACAAAAACCCGAAGGAATAGGTGCTAGGACATTTCAACATTTCAGCAACCAGGGGTTCGAAGGACGAAGGGATGGGATGCTTGACTTGTGAAGTCTCAGCCCATGATATTTCGACATTTTGGAAACTGGGGGTTCAAAGGACAAAGGGACGGGACGCTTGACTTGTGAAGTCTTGTTCCATGATATTTCGGCATTTCGACGACCAGGGATTCGAAGGACAAAGGGACGGGACGCTTGACTTGTGAAGTTTCAGTCCATGACAAGCTCCCTTTTTGTCTTAGTGCAAGGTCACGGCTCTTGGTCGTGTGCTATGGGAGCTCATGCTTGGAACTTGGAAAATCCAACTGAGCATTTGTGAGGGACCTGTGTGTTCGCTCGAAGGATTCCAGTTTGGAACCAGAAGAGCCATTTCGGCTCCGGAATCAAAATATCTTGACCGGGAGGTCGCATAGCCCTTAAGAGGGATAGGGTGTCTACATCAGGTGGTATCAGAGCATAAGTTTTTCATCTTTAGACTTCAAGAGAAGGAGGAAAAGAAGGAGACAGAGAACTCGGAGCTGTACTCTGTGTGTGACAGATAGTCGACATAATGCCGCCAAGAAGATGAGAGTCGCCTTTAGCCAACCATGTTGTAGAGAGGGAGATGCGAGAGCTTCGCGCCCAATTGGAAACAATGGAAGCAGCACAGAGAAGAGCACCTGACGTTGGGGATGTCAATGATGTGGAAAGTGAAGTGGTTGAAGTTGAAGAATTTGTAGGAGAGGATGATGCAGAAGAATGTTTGTTGAGAGCAGTTGCCAGATTAGGAGGCAGAGCTAAGATAGAGGTCCCCATGTATGAGGGAAATCTAGAAGTTGAAGAACTATTGGACTGGATAAGGTCCATGGAAAAACACTTCGACTATGAAGATGTTGATGAGGAGAATAAGGTGAAGCAGGCAGTCACTGGGATAAAAGGGCATGCAACACTTTGGTGGGACGAACTTCAGGCTGAGAGGAGAAGTAAAGGCAAACAGAGGATAAAGAGTTGGGACAGGATGGTAGCCAAACTGAAGGATAAGTTCATACCCAAAGACTACCATATCAATCTGTTCAAGAAGCTACAGAACCTTAGATAGAAAGGGATGACAATCAAGGAGTACACCAAGGAGTTCTATCGGCTGAACATCAGAACTGGAAAAAGGGAGAG
>ML833093.1:6053-31073 GCA_009831015.1 Picea engelmannii
GAAGAGGACGTTCCACCAGAGACACTCCGATAGGACTAGACCTAGGGGGAATGACCCCTTTTCAGTGGAACGCTAGCCTTGGAAGGCTTAGGACGTCCCCATCTTCACCATGACGTCATCCAGCTTCATGGACGCTTTTGGAGACAGACTGGGCAGCAGTGGCACGTGTGGCATGTTAGAGAGGCCCCTAGGGGGCTAACGTTTTGCTCCTGGATGTCTCATTTGCCCTAGAAAGGGCTAGCGCCTCCCATGAAGGGGCTTTTACTCTCTTTTTTGCTTAATTAGGGTTTTTACTTAGCATTTAATGTAAAAACAGTATGATTTTGACATTATGGCCTTGTCGGCCTTTTTGTGACCTAAAAAGTAAAATTAGGTCATTGATACAGTGTATATTGAGGATTTTGATCCTCATTTTATCATCACAACTTACTCACTCATAGTGAGGTCTGATTTTTTGCGCCCTATTTGGGTTATTGGCTTAATTAAGGAAGGCGCACTTGTTGAAGGAAGAGATTTTTGGCATTTTATGGCGTTTTTCTTTAAGGAAGGTGTTACAACTAGGGTTTGCATGGTTATTTTTGATGAATTGTAAGTATTTTTCTGCAAAACTTCTTAAATGAATGGTTGTAGTCTTATTTTCTTGCATGTATTTATAATTTGTTGAATCAAGCCCTAGGTGACAAGCACACAAGTAGGTCCTTGTCTCATGTCCCCTGATAGAAAAGCCTTTAGCCATTGAAGAAGAAGAAGAGAGCCTAGCCATAGCTACACTCATTTTTCTTCCTCCCTTTAGCTAGCCATACCATTTTGACTTCAAGAGGAAGAGGACGTCCCAGGCCTAGGTCATCTACACCTAGGGTTGTTTTCTTTTAGGGTTTGATGAAAGAACCTTGCCTTAACAACACTCTCCCTCTTTAAGCCCTCTTGTCTTGACTTTGTATTTCATTTGAGCTAGTTGTTTGTCGGGAAGGAGGAGAGAGCATGAGGCCTTGCTTTAGCAACACCGGAGTGAGCCTCTCTCCCCTAGGGTTATGATTTTGAAGGCCTGCTTTAGTAGCACTTCAAAACTTATCCCTCTAGTCCTTTAAAATCTCACCCCCTTCAACTCTTGCGTCCTTCACTTATGACTCCATTAAACCCTACGGCACTGATCTAAGTCCTCCAACGTTGAAGTAAGAACTTGATCTAAACACTCTCAAAACTTTTCAATTGAAACCCTAACTACACTAACCCTAGCTCTAGCTAACTTACTAACCCTAGTTGTTGACGTCATCCTTGGTTATTACATCTTTAATGCAGCAACGTTTCATTTTATGAGCAACTGAATGGTAGTTAAAAGCATTAATTGAGTTAAGTATCGATTTGTTGCATTGAATGCCATATCATTCTAGTATTTATTGGCAAAGTGACATTTACTTTTACTACTATTTTGTAAACATTGACTTCGTCAACATTTACTTTCAAATTGCTTATATTGAACATCAGATAGTCTCTATATGAAGTACTAACCCATTTGAATAGCTTGCACATATCAGTTTCTTGTTGTTTTGTTCAAGGCAGATACACTTCTTTGGGTTTTACTTTATTATCGGTTGTTTAGCCGAGATTATCTGTTTGGTGGTGACCTGTGAGGGGGAAATCTTATCTTTGTCCTATTAGCCCTTTGCCTCTTCAAAAGCCCAGGTCACCGGGGACGTCTACCCTGGGCCTAACCTCCCTAAAGAGAAAGAACCTCCCCATCGTGGTGACATTAGGTGGGACAGGTTCCTGTTACGCCAGTTTGGCCTTCTTTCTTATAGCCTTTTCTCCTAGCTACAAATTGTGCAATAACAGGTTGGACAAACCCCGACCCAATCCACAAGATGGTGATAACT
Source organism: Picea engelmannii (assembly GCA_009831015.1). Taxonomy (NCBI): domain Eukaryota; kingdom Viridiplantae; phylum Streptophyta; class Pinopsida; order Pinales; family Pinaceae; genus Picea; species Picea engelmannii. Next base: position 7,928 of record ML833093.1, read on the forward strand.
ATGGGAGAGTCTACCCACTGCCACCTTAGATAAACCCTCTCCTCGCTTTAGTGAAGGATAAAATCCAACACAAGGGGGGAATCACGGGTAACCCTAGGGGGAAATGAAGTGGAAAGTGAGATTATGGAAGTGAAGCCCCTATAAGTCAAACTACTAAGTGGAGGATCGCTCGGAAACAAGTCTCGGAGATGGTCAATGGTTGCCAAGTGCTTGAGTACCTACAGAAGATTGTTGTACCTTCTAGAGACACAAGAAAACACAAGATACAAGCCCAATAATCTAATGAACAAGCAAGTGAAGCTTTCTGTCCCAATTAGCAGCAGTATATAATGATATAAATCAGTAATGAAATGATAAGAAAAGTTGCTAAACAAGTCACTAAAAGTCCAAGAAAATGTGTCAGAGACTAGCTAGCAATTACTAGTGTAACTCAAGTATGATAGCACAAGACTTTAGCAACAATTAAAGGTTGTTAGATACAAAGTATTGAAGAGATATTATTGCAGCCTTATGGTTGTAGAAAACAAGTGCTACAACAGAAAAATCCAACCACCGAAACTTGCACATAAACCACCCAAAAGAAACACAACAACTACTAGATTAATTTGGTAGCTTTCTAGCAAACTATGACGGTTAGAAAATGAGTAAGATTGAAAGTTATGAAGTATTTTGCTACAGCCCGAAGGGCTGTAGGTTTTAAGTTATGACAGCAATAAGAAATCCTTAGCCAAAGAAGACACCTTAGTGGCCTTAGCAAGCCTAAAGCATCAAGAAAAGATTCAAATTTAAACAATTTCAATATCTCGTGATTTCGCGTCTACCAATGCAATGATTTATTTCTCCAATGCAAGAGATTAGTGCATTGAACTATTGGGTTATGGAGTCCTTTAATGAAAGAGCTGGCCTTGCCACTTCCTTAGGGGTGTAAACCATTTTACTCCCTAAGGCAAGCAAGATTAGAAAGGAACTACTAGGAGGGTGTAAGCCCTTTTACTTCTCCTAGTAACCCTTGTACAACAAATTATTCAAGACAGTTATGATAGGCTTAGTGGGGTTGTATACCCTTATACTCCCCAAGAGCTTAGCAAATTAACCTTGTAACCAGGAAAGAAGAAATAACAAATCAAATATTCCTTACATAGTCCAAGCATTAACAAATAAACTCTCCTTAACAAAGAAAATTCCACCACAAATGCAGGAATAAGCCTCCACAAGAGATGGTGCATCACTTCTTCATCCAATAGCCAAGATAAACCATCACAAGAGCAAGTATCAAAGAGAGATAAGTGAAATATCCCAAAAAGGGCGAGAATTTCAGCCAAGGAGTCTTCTCCAAATGGGAGAGCTATGATCGAAATGAAATGAAATGATTCTTATTTATACAAATCCTCCTAAAAGTGTTTGTCCACTTAACTTTACGATAAACCACAAAGTAAGGGGTCAACAACCCTTACTTTAATTCAAATTTAACCCTAAAAATGCACATAAGAAACCCTAAAAATGATGTCATCCCTCTCTAAGATGACGTTTTGGCACTTCTTAGCAAGTTATTTGAGCTTGGAGGTGAAACGTTAGGCCTCCAAAGGCCTCCCTCTCATGCGCTAGGGTTTCCTCCATCAAGCCAAGGTTTCTCTCCATCAAAAGGTGCCAAGTGTCAAGCCAACACCACCACAACCAAAACCCTATCCCCGAACAAGACGTCAAGCCCCAAGATGTAGCGCTCTAGCCTCCAAAGGAAAGTCGTTGGGGTGATCAAGGGCTAGGATAGGTCCTCCAAGGCTTGACGCCTCCAAATGCTATCATCATCATCTGGTGTGTGGGTCATAGTATCCAACCTATGGGCTTCATGCCCCAAGGAAGCCCAAGCTAGGCTTGTTCCTCCAAAACAGTCCACCAAGCATGGTCCTGCAAAGGCAATGAATACGCCCTCCAAGGATCTCAAGTCAAATGCATCACGATAAGTAAATCAAGTCAATAAAAGAGTCACCCAAGCATGTGCATCAAAACCACCTCGTCAAATTAAACAAGTGCTCAAAGAACCTATGCAACTTTCCAACCACCTCATCAAATTAAAGAAGTGCTCAAAGAACCTATGCAACTTGCCAAGTTTAGGTATGGGAGGGTTCACAAAGCGACCTATTGGGTGAATCATTCCCTAAGTCAAAGAATATTTCGCAGGTGGACCCCCCTCTAAGCCATGTGAAGAAGATGGAGTGGATGGGGCAAGACGTTTGGGCATAGGGTTCATGACATACACGGTATCGTAGTGTCTCATTTATGGGTGCCTTTGTAGAGGGTGTGTTGCACGTTCGTTTTCAATGCATCCTTTCTCCAAGCCCATTAATGCCATTAATTAATTAATGTCTGAAACAACTGGGTACTCCCTATGGGGTAACATACAGCTTAGGGGCAGTACCACAGTGTCACTTGAAGAGAGAGGTACACATCATGCCATGGGGGTAAAGTCTAGCTTGTAATGCACTTGTGTAGATCCCTCGACAAGTGGGACATTTAGATGTGTTTGCTTTTGCAGGTCTTTGAATTTTTTAGGAGAAACATTTCATTGTTCTCAAGACCTCTTTGGGTGAGCATCTAGAAGGTTATGATTTGGCTTTTATCTTTTGCCAGCTACATTCCCTCTGGGCCTTCAACCCCTTCTTCCCATGAAATGAGAGACAATCCCTTCTTGGGTCAGTACCAAATTTACCAGAACCGGTCGACCAAAAAAACTGGAACCGGAAAAAAAACGGTCACTAAAAAATACAAAAAATATTCAAATTTTGAAAAAAAAATACATATTCATGTGCATCCATGTGAATCCAAACCATTATACACAAATTTGCGAAGTTTCTCATATATATATATATATATATATATATATATATAACAAGCAACAGTGTATAAAACCAAAATAGCACTAAGACTAAGTGCACTCCATAGTCATATGAATATCTGAATCAAAATACATCATCAACACCTTCCATTGCATGCCTTTTTTTTATTTTATTTTTTTTAAATTGCAAATCTCTTTACTTTTCCATCCGTACAGCGGTGTACGGAACCGATCGGTTTGAGAAAAAAAAATTGGTTACGTACAGAACCAGACATGAGAGGTTTGAACCGGTTTTGCTTGTGGCCTGGTCGGACCGACCGATTTTACAGATTCTAGTCCGGTTCTGGTAACACTGGTCAGTACACCCGAAAATCCCAAAAGATAAGGAGGCGAGGGGATGAAGAGTGGAAAGTGGTAAGTATGATCGGGAATGGCATGATGACTTGTCAAGGGGACCTTCTAGTAGCAAACCCATCCCTAAGGGTGACCACTTACTAGGGCGCAATGTCAACCACCAAGGTGAAATAAGGAAAAGAGGATAACTTTCAAGCAGACATTACATAATCAAAAGCAACTTCAAATGCAACATACTCAAATGCCTCAAATATTGAAATGACACTCACCATAATATCTGGCTTGTACCTCATGAAGCAAGACCCAATGTCTTCCGGAAGCAAGCTGATGTGGCGGATACCATCATGATGAATCTGAGATTTGTGGTGGTGAGGCGGGCCTCTATCTGTGCAAGTGGATGTTGCCAGCCATGTGTCTCTCAGTACTCCATATCTTCAACCTGAGGGCCTCGAGACATCATCTCCTTAGTTATCCCTGGGAATTGGGGATAACATTTGGCTCCTACTTGGGGACATGTACTTGTCATAGAGTGCAAGTGAACCTCAGCATTTCCTGGTCAGACCTGTGCCTACACTAAAACATAAAACCGTAAAATCTAGGGTGGCTCTACTCACTCTTTGTCCATATACATCAAAAACAAAAATTTTAAAATTGACAACCAATCTACAGAACATTTTTTTTTGTATTTTTATATATATGACTAAAGAACATGTAAATCAATAATACAAGTAGAGCAAAATGAAAATCAAAGATGAAATGCAACTAGACTACCATGAGCAATCAATATGCAAATGCAAGAAAGCAAGATGACTATCCTGCTTGTTAAGGTTTAAGCTATTATTAGAATTCTTTGCATTTCACTAGATAACAATAGCATAAGATAGGATCACTAAGAAATACACAATCACAAGAGACACATCATTTATCCTGGGAAACCCTCATGGGGGAGAAAACCCAGCAAAAACTTCCTTATTATAGATAGTCAATACAATGCCAAGAGATAAACAAATATAGAAAGTCTTCTCCCAAGAATGCACCTCTCTCTCTCTCTCTCTCTCTCTCTCTCTCTCTCTCTCTCCAACTGCAGCTCCGAAACTTGCTCCTCAATGAACAAGTGTGTGTGTCTAAGTGAGGCGCTAGCCTCCTTATTTATACAACTTTGGCACGTCTGGAGGTGTCTTTTCACTAGCAGGGTCGACTGCTTCTTCTGGGTGGTTCTAACCACCTTTAATATATATATTGGGGCCCTTTAATATATTCTGGGTACGACTTCTTATTTTGCCTATTACAATTATGTTTTGACCAATCCGCAAAAGGGGATTTGGTCTTTTACAATTGCCGACATGATCAATCCGCAAAAAGGATTGATCTAATGAATAATACATCAATAATAATTAGAATACAGTTTGCAGTTACATTATTTCAGCACTCCTCCTTAACAAGAAGGGTATTCTACAACAGCAGCAGGCGAGAGAGAGGGCAGCATCATCAACGGCATCAGGTGAGTGAGAGGACATCATTATCAACAGCATCTTGGAACACTGATTGGCATATCTATAAATCATCGAAAGTTTTTCTCATCATCAACACAGCACAAAGGTTGGAGCATCATCAACACAGCATGGAGGTGGAGTAGCATCATCATCCTCATCGGCATGAGGCTAAGGTAACGTCATCATCATCATCTTCAGCATTAAAGCTGAAATAATATCATCATCACCATCTTCAGCAAGAGGTTGAAGTGGCATCATCATCATCAACTGCATCAACATGGATTAGTATAGCACTAATACATCATCATCATCAATAACAGTACAAGGTTGATACAACATCAAAAGCAGCAATATCACGGCACAAAGGCTGGCAACACAGCATGAGGCTGGCAACACATCATCACAGCACGAGGTTGGCACATCATCACAGCACGAGGCTTGCATGTCATCAGCACGAGGCTGGCATCACAGCACTTAAGCTAGCAACACATCATCGCAGCACGAGGTTGGCACATCATCACAGCACAAGATTGGCTCATCATCACAGCACAAGGCTGGCACACTACATAGCAATTAAGTTGGAATCACAACACAGCAATTAAGCTGGAAGCACAGTACTAGACTGGCTTTACGTCACAGCAATTAAGCTGGAAGCACAGTACTAGGTTGGCATATCTCAACACATCAATTAAGTTGGAAGCACAATACTAGACTGGCTTTACGTCACAGCAATTAAGCTGGAAACACAGTACTAGGCTGGCATATCTCAACACAGCAATTAAGTTGGAAGCATAGTACTAGACTGGCTTTACGTCACAACAATTAAGCTGGAAGCACAGTACTAGGCTGGCATATCTCAACACAGCAATTAAGCTGGAAGCACAGTACTAGATTGGCTTTACGTCACAACAATTAAGTTGGAAGCACAGTACTAGGATGGCGTATTTCAACATAGCAATACTCCCCCTTTCGAGGGAGGTCCTTTCGGACTATAACAAGCTTATCTCGAAAGTGCTCAAACTTTACACGAGATAGAGGCTTGGTCAACACATCGGCAACCTATTCATCTGTGCTAACATATTGGAGCTTTATGGCTCCTCTCTGCACTATGTCACAGATATGATGATATCGGATCTCTATGTGCTTCGACTTGTCATGAAATACAGGATTCTTTGTCATCTTTATGCAGCTCTGGTTGTCACATAGGATCGTGGTTGCTTCCATCTCTAGGTCGAATAGACCGGTCAACAACTTTCGAAGCCATATAGCTTCACAGCTGGCAGAACACGCAACAATGCATTTTGCTTCCGTTGTACTGAGAGCAATGCTGGATTGCTTCCTACTCTGCCATGAGATCATGGTTGATCCCAAACTGAAACAACATCCTGAAGTGCTCTTGCTGTCAGAGACACTTCCAGCCCAATCTGAATCAGTGTACCCACTCAATGTGAAATCATGATCTCCATCATAACTGAGACCACAATCTAATGTACCTTTAAGGTACCTCATCACATGTTTTGCAGCAACTAGGTGAACATGTCTGGGTTCTACCAGAAACTGACTCAAAGTGTTCACGGCAAAACAGATATCTAGTCTGGTGTTCATCAGGTAAATCAGCGATCCAATGATCTATCTATACAGCGTGGCATCAATCAAATCTGACGAAGTGTCGACCAGTAGCTTCAGCTTCGCTTCCATGGGTGTATTCATGGACTTGCACTCCAATATGTCAAATATCTTCAGGATTTCGACTACATACTTCCCTAGGTTAAGGAAGATTATCTCTAGGCTCTGCCATACCTCAAGTTCTAAGAAATAATGCATTAGGCCAAGGTCTTTCATCTCAAATTTTGCGGCGAGCTTCTTCTTACATTCGGTGATGAGATTTTCTTCTCCAGTTAAGAATAAATCATCCACATATAGCAGCAATATCACCGGCTCATCATTCATAACCTTGAAGTAGAGGTTAGAATCTACTTTACTCTTGGTAAAGCCCAAGCTCGTCAGAAAACTGTCTATCCTCTGCAATATCAAGCTCCAGGAGCTTGCTTCAACACGTACAGATCCTTCCTCAACTGGCAGACATGAGTCTTACTATCTTCAATCTTCAAATCATTTTTTCTCATTACATTATACCAATCTGGTACACTTTCTTAGCTGCAGCTCAATCTGCACAATTATGTGCTCGCTCTATGTGATTTATGTAAGGCACTATCTGTCTCACTATCTGGGAGTATGTCCTCTACTCTCTCTTCAACTGTTCCTTTTGGAATCTGGGACTCTGGACATGCAGTTGTTCTGAGGCTGAGAATGATTGCTTCATTCTCACTGTGGCTGCTAAAATATGAGAGTAACTCCTCTTATTCTATCACGAAAATAGTTTCATTTGAAACTGAGAGTGGCTCAATAACTGATATTGAAGATAGCTCTTCTTCTTTCATGGAGGTAACTCTATCTTTCATTGTAGTCATGTCTCCATGACCCAACTAGTGTACTACACCAACTGCCACTCAGTTTTAAATACGGGGATTGCTCCCCCTGCATCCCATACTATATATGAATCCTGGTTGTTTTGGTTGTCTTCATAAATACTGGAACTATTTCTTCAATAAGTGTCTCGTCATAGTCTTCTCCCTTTTGCTGGGAGAATCCTCTGGACATACATCAGGCTTTGTACATTTGCAACATGTTTGATCTGTATAGATCAATATTGGAAGTCAGTACTGACTTCTCTTCTCACAGAAGAATCCATATCCTAGTCTTTTTGATTGGCTTCCTTCTTTGTCACTGAAACAAGGGAATCTTCCCAGGAGATTTCATATCTCCTAGAAGTTTATGAAGCTATGATCTAGTCTTCTCACGGCATATGTCTCCCGGTCATGGAGGTTGACTCTTCATCTGATATTTTCTAAGATCAGGCTTACTCTCTATTTCTTCTAAGTCTATAAGGACTTCATCATCTCTTACAAGGTATACTTGGTGTTGAATACCAAGTCGAGTTATGCTTCCCGTTCTAGTGTTCGGTCATTTTTGGAGCCTTCTGCTCCTTTCAATCAATCTTCATATGAGATATTTTGAATCTCAAGAGCTAATTTTTTCTTCATCTTCTTTGGTACATGAGTGTATATGGCCATGTACATAGTTTGTTTCATGTCTCATTTAATATGTTGCCTTCTGCAACCTTCACTATAGCTTCCTCAGGGTTATTACCTATGACCTAGAACAAGGTCAACAAAACAGCAAACAAGAATAATATCCTTTTGATAATAGTAGATAAAGCAATAGCACGAATAATCATCACAGTAGGTCCTTTAGAGCTATCACTCGTGGCTTGTCAAAAGAAAAGATCAAAAGTAAGAGATACAATACAAAATGAGGTCAACATTCTTATAGTGTTGTGATCGAACATTACTTCATGGCAACCTGGAACTAACAGACGAGGTTTCTCCTAGGACCTGGAGCCTTGTCCTCAAGAATGAGTGCTTGCTTTTCTTCCAAGTCTCCTTCACTCAAGATGACAAGTGCTTTCTTCAACCTGTCTTCTGTACTGAGGCAATAGGCTATCTTGACAGAAGGTTGAGTTAGAGGATAAGCTCTATGATCTCAACTTTTAATCCATCTAATACCTTGACTCAAAATTTGATCAAAGGTTAGAATGATGATCATAGCTACAACATGCAACACTGATCAAAATAATGTCATAACAAATAGATGCATATCAAAATAATCACACCTGGGTTGCATCATTCCTCTGAATGTGTTGGATCTTGAGATCCTTCTGGATCTATGGCAAGAGATCCCTTCTCTTGCAAATACCCTTTAACTCTTAACCGTTTAAACATGTGTGAGTACATACCTCTGATGGTATTTGCAGGTAGAGGCACCATCTGGTAACAGCCGTAATGATCACCAACTCTTAAGAACTTCAAGGGTGACTGCAACTAGTATTACGGCTGCAACTGTAACTCATACTGCAACTACAATTAATACTGCAACTGGTTCTAAGACTGCAACTGCAACTGCAACTTAGGGTTTTATGAGGAAACCCTAATTTTTCAAACTTCAAATTTTGAAATTCTGATCCAGGGGATAGATGCGCTGAGCTCAGGCGAGTAAGCTAGTGCAGTCAGATTTATGAAAATCCAACTTTTACCCCCTCAAACTTGACCAGCGGATTTCTGGACTGGTGCTTCTGGTTTTCTGGTACTTATGGTACTCTGGTACTTTTGGTACTCTGGTTTTCTAGTACTTTGTGAAAACTAGGGTTTCACTTTCCGGGAGATCTAGCCACTGAAAAGTTGCGTTGAGGATGCCAAAGTGATCCTTGAGGAAGGGCGCACTTTTCTAGATGGTTTTGGGGCTGAAATACTTCTTCAATAAAAAGCCCTAATTTGCATGTACGGCAACAGTGACGTTTTTCACTTTCTCTTGTGAAAGATGCTCTCTTCATCTTAGCTCTAATACCATGTTAAGGTTTAAGCTATTATTAGAGTTCTTTGCATTTCACTAGATAACAATAGCATAAGATAGGATCACTAAGAAATACACAATCACAAGAGACACATCAATTATCCTGGGAAACCCTCATGGGGGAGAAAACCCAGCAAAAACTTCCTTATTATAGATAGCCAATACAATGCCAAGAGATAACTCAAACAAATACAGAAATTCCTCTCCCAAGAATGTGCCTCTCTCTCTCTCTCTCTCTCTCTCTCTCTCTCTCTCTCTCTCTCTCCTCCAACTGCAGCTCTGAAACTTGCTCCTCAATGAACAAGTGTGTGTGTCTTAAGTGAGGCGCTAGCCTCCTTATTTATACAACTCTGGCACATGTGGAGGTGTCTTTTCACTGGCAGGGCCGACTTCTTCTTCTGGGTGGTTCTAACCACCTTAATATATATTCTGGGGCCCTTTAATATATTCTGGGGCCGACTTCTTATTCTGCCTATTACAATTATGTTTTGACCAATCCGCAAAAGGGGATTTGGTCTTTTACAATAGCCGACATGATCAATCCGCAAAAGGGGATTGATCTAGTGAATAATACATCAATAATAATTAGAATACACTTTTGTAGTTACATTATTTCAACACTGCTTACCTTGGGCCATGGGGCCCTGAAGATTAGGTCTTGAAATGTCAAGGGAAGTCATACAACTAGTGCAACCAATTGATCATCTCATTAAGGTATCTGCCCCTATGCTTAATCATGTAGTACAACAAAGATAAGTCAAGCATAAAATAGTCATAAGCATAAGTAAGCATGTAATTAATCATAGAAAGAAGCTCATGGAGATGGGTGGGAGGGAAAAAATCTTACTGGGGAGAATGGCCACAAGCCTGATCAACCCATCTATGAATTGGGCTACCACGTATAGACGACAACTCGTCTTCATCTTCACTTAGAATATCACTGCTCCCTGAAGGATGAGAAAAGATAAGAGATCTAAAGAAAACCTTATGATTACCCAAAGAAGAGGAAACAAGATAAAGGACAACCTCAGGTCCTAAGAAGGACTCTTTTCCCATATCCAAAACATGTTGCTTCTTCATTTGCAAATCGTTCTGAAGGGCCCCAAGATGAAAACATTGTTACTCTGTAGTATGAGTCTTTGACTGCTCTGTAATGGCCACATGTTGGTATCCTTCTAAATATGGGAGCAAAGGTGGTTGAAAGTTTTCATCGAACAAATCTGTATCCCCAAAAGGATCTGCATCACAACTCCCAAAGGATGACTGAAGATCACCCTAAGTATGCTGCGACAAGTCATCCTCAAATGGACGGACCAAATATGTAACCATATCATCATCAAGCTACCAAACATCTGAATCACATACGCATGAAGACCAATCCTTTGAAGACGACAACTCAACCCCTTTTGTTTGAGAGCTACCTTCAACGTCATAAATAGGATCTCCATAAAAAATGTTGCAACCCACACCCCACCTACGTCTCCCAACATGTATGAAATCATCAATATGTTGATCAACCACATTAGAGAGGTTCTCCACGAGATCATCTGCATCATCGAGGTTAATCATTTCTTCATCTTCATGTGCAAAAAAAAGGTAAGGTAGGACAGCTTCATCTTCATCAAGTGGGAGAAAGGATACCAATGTCTCATCCTGCTCATCTGGATGTTGTACTTCCTTAAGGCCTTCTTCTTGTTAACTTTCTTCATGGATTTGTTCTTTTAGCATCTCTTATGCAATGGGTGGATGATACTCTTCTTCAGTTTTACATTCCTCACTTGTTGTTTTGTCATCCACCGGAAAATTTTCTTTGTAAAGGGCGTCTTTGAGCTCTTGGAAAGTATCTTGCAAATTCTGAGTAGTTGGCCGACAATGCCTGAGAAATTCTTCAATGAGCTTTGTAGAAGACCAGATACTTTTCGAATCACACGAGGGTGCAAGCCATCTCCTTTGACTTGATTCTAGAGAAGAAACAAAAAATTTCATCAGAACATCTTCATGTACACATTTAAGCTTGAAGCATACTTCATATAATTAACGACATGGGTGATTACTAGAGTTGAATCACAATTAAATTTAGGGCAACTTTCCCTCCACTTCGTCGAGCAATGATTTGGATATACAGGGATATTTTGAAGATCAATAGAAGGGTACACCTGATGGAATGCCCATGGTAAGTCCTGTGATGCCATGGTTCCATTACTTAGTTTAATACCTCAATGGAGTCGCCAAATGAATTTTATGAAAAACTCATCAAAAATGGAAAAGGGAACTTCCCTCAAATGGAGTCGCTAGGCAAGCTTACGAGAAAAGGCTTTGGGATCAAAGCTTGCCAAAGAGTCGTTAGGGCACGAAAGAGGATTCAAAATCCTCCCCGGCAACAGCACCAAAATGTTATCGAACAAACTGTAGGTTGGGCAAAGCTCGACCCAATCCATAAGATGGCGGTAATTGTGGGAGAGTCTACCCACTGTCACCTTAGATAAACCCTCCCCTCGCTTTAGTGAGGAATAAAATCCAACACAAGGGGGAATCTCGGGTGACCCTAGAAGGAAATGAAGTGGGAAGTGAGATTATGGAAGTGAAGCCCCTATAGGTCAAACTACTAACTGGAGGATGGCTCACAAACAAGTCTTAGAGATGGTCAATGGTTTCCAAGTGCTTGAGTACCTGTGGAAGACTGTTGTATCTGCCTGAGACACAAAAAAACACAAGATACAAGCCCAATAATTTAATGGACAAGCAAATGAAGCTTGTTGTCCCAATTAGAAGCAGTATATAATTGATATAAATCAGCAATGAAATTATAAGAAGAGTTGTTAAACAAGTCAATAAAACTCCAAGAAAATGTGTCAGAGACTAACTAGCAATTACTAGTGTAACTCAAGTATTATAGCACAAGACTTCAACAACAATTAAAGGTTGTTAAATACAAGTATTAAAGAGATATTATTGCAGCATGTTATCCCCATTTTGTGGGATAACTAAAGAGATGATGTCTCGAGGCCTTTAGGTTGCAGAAGTGAAGTGTCGAGAAACCACATGACTTGTAGTGTCCACTTGCACATATGGAGGCCCGCTCTTTCACCACAGTTTGGATCCATTGTCAGTGCATCCACCACACCAGCTAGCTTCTGGAAGGAAGATTGGTCTTGCTCCATGCGGTAAGAGCAAGTATTGTGGTAGGTAATCACCCTAATATTTGAGGCATTTAAACGTTGTATTTGCATTGCTTTTGATTATAGAACGCCTACTTGGACATTATGCTTTTGAACATGTTTCACCTTGGTGAGTGTCATAGATTGTAATGTCCCCCACCTCTTGATGAAGAGGTCTGGGAAGACTTAGTAGTCTAGACATCCCCACTAGACCATAGTCTCATATAGCATGGGGAAAGGTCAGCTAACTCAATGTTATATTTTGAAGTTGACTTGGAAAAAGGTAAAAGGGTAAAAGAAGTAACTCAATGAAGGAATAGAGCACTGGAGGTTGAGTTAGGAGTTGACCCTAGGGGTTAACTTAACTCAACAGAGAAACAGAAAAGAAGTATAAAAGAAAGCCTAGGGTGCACCTCTCATTCATCTTGGATATTATTGTATTTGCTTGTTGAGCTCTTGAGCACACAGTTTTGAGGGTTTTGAGATTACAAACCCTGGAGAACAATTCAGTGGTGAAAGATTCCACTCACCTTGTTCCAAGCTTGGTCTCAGGGATGAAACACTCCACCCACACCATTATATCATCTTCATAGGTTCTATCATCGAGCCAGGAGGGCAGCAGGTCATACCCTTTGGGGGTTTTCCAGCAAGGGCACATCATTTCATGAAGAGAAGTTCGATCCAACCTTGTGACAGGGTCTATTGACATTCTAGCATCTGGGTATTGTTTGCAGGGCCTTGTTCATCAGTTTTGGAGTATTGTTGGAGAGTTGCTTCGGCTAGATATTTATATGCATCTTTGAGACGTCCTTGAGAGAAGGCGGGCGCAACTGTGATTCAGAGCTACTCATTTTCGAGGGGTTACACCTCAGATCTGATCCTAAGACTTCTCCTAGTGGCTTGTGGTAGCCTGATCTACCGTTTTGGAGAGTTTCAGTGTATTTGGAGACTTATTCCGTCAGGGCCGAATTATTGAGTTTGACAGTCTTCAGGAGGGCGCAGTCTTGATTAGGGTTTTGGCAGTTTGGAGGGGAAAGACTTGGCATTTGGGCTTCATACTTCCAGGAGGGATTTCCCTTGTCCCGATCTATCTTTTGGTGAGGTTTGGCATCCTTTGGAGGTCTCCTTCAGCTGGGCCAAAACCTTGGCCTTCTCATCCATCCAACAGGACGTGCCAGCAGCTAGGGGGTTGGGTGTAACCCTAGCTCTTATTGTATTCGGGTCTTCATCACATATTCAGCCTTTGGAGGCTTATTTTGTATTGTCGGGAGCATTTTGTAGCAGCTCATATCTTCTATCCTGGAGCCATCTGATGTTATTCCAGCTCTGCTTCCATATTGTATCAAGTTCTTGTTTTTCATAATAATAAAGGTCAGATCTATGCTTTTGGAGTTCCATATCTTGTGTATTGATTAGATCTTGCATTGTATTGAGTACATCTTCCTGATCTATGCTGAATAACTGAATATAACCCCAAGGCCGAAATTTGAGAAGCCAACCTGCACATACAAACAATTGAACAGTTAATTTAGTGGTTAGTTAGTGTTTCAAGCGAAAAAATTGGCTTGGGAACATTACATAGATTTCCTAGTAAGTGGCCACCTTTTGGGGAAGGGTTGCAACTGGGGGTCCCTTGAGAGATCATCGTCTCATTCCCGACCATACTTACCACTTTCCGCTCATTACACTCCCATCATATTGCCCTCTTCTAGGCCCTTTGACTTTAGTGATCCAAGAAGGGTAGGTACCTCATTTCATGGGAAGAAAGGGTTGAAGGCCCAGGGGGATGGTTGCTAGCAAAAGATAAGAGCCTAAAATATTAACCTTCTAGATGCTCGCCCAGGGATCCCGAGAACAATGAAATGTCTCTCATAAGAAATTATTGGGACCCGTAAAAGAATGACTAATAACAAAATACCAACCAGGGAGGAGCATGTGTGGGCATTGTTTTTATTGCTTAGGTAGAATCCCCACACATGTTTCCAACTTGGGGAAGCATGATGTGACCAGGGTAGAGTCAAGGTGGGCACAGTTTTTCATGCTTAGGTAGAAGCCCCACCTTGGCTTCAACTTGGAAACATCTTAAAAGAATAAAAGGCAATAAATGGGCTTGGAAAAAGGTTGCATTGAGGAAGAAGATATAGCACACCCCCTACAAAGGCACCCATAAATGAGATAATACGAGCCCTTGTATGTCATGAAATCCCTTCCACCTCATCATCCACTACATAACCTTGAATGGCCATCCTTGGGAGCATCCCCTACTTGAGGACTTTGGCTTACACGATAGGACTTTTATGACACCCCTCCCATACCTAAACTTGGTCAATTGTATAGGGTCTTGGAGCATTTGTTTAATTTGATGATGTAGTTTTAATGCACATGTTTAGGTATCTTGCTTATTAGATGTGATTTACACTTGTCATGATATCTTTGACTTGATATCTTTGGAGGGTGTACCCTTTTGTTTTGCAGGACCCTACTTGGTGGCCAGTTTTGGTAGAACAAGCCTAGCTTGGGCTTCCATGGGGCAAGAAGCCCACAGTTTGGATGCTTAGGGCCCGCACACCGGATCACATAGACATGCCTTTGGAGGCTTACATGGCATCATGGAGGATTTAACCTAGCCCCTACCACCCAAACGTTTTGCTTGAAGGAGGCAAAACGTCACATTCTTGAGGCTTGACATCATAGAGGGGCTAGGGTTTAGTGGTGATGGAGTTGCTCATTGGAGGCATGGAGGGGGCATAGCACATGAGGAGAAGGCCTTTGGAGGCCAAACGTTCCATCCCCAACCTCAACTATTTGTCAAATATGTCAAAACATTGCCCTAAAAGGGAGACTTCATCTTGTTTTTTGGGTTTCTAATGTGCAAAAGTGAAATTTAAATGAATTATTTAATATTATTTGTGTAAAGGGGCAAGATTAGGGTTGTTGACCACTATCTTGTGTTTTACCCTAAAATTAAGTGGACAAACTATGTGTTAGACATTTTGTATAAATAGAGATCATGTGAATCTCATTTCATAACATAACTCTCCCATTGTGAGAAATACTTGGCTGAAATTTTCTCTATTCTTGGGCATTATGGTGTTTCTCTCTTGTGCAAATGTTTTGTGATGTTATCTTTTGGTGAATGGATGAGGAAGAGTGATGCACACCTCTTGGATGCTTGTTCTCTTGATCTTGAATGGTGAATTTGCTTGGTGAAACTAGGGTTTGATCTCTCTCTCTCTCTCTCTCTCTCTCTTGGAATTGGTAAGGAAAAATCTGCATTGTTAGTTATTTCTTGTTATTTCTTGGTTATGGTTGTTTGAAACCCTACAAGGACTATGTTGGATACACCCTCCATTAAGCTTCATCTAATTTTCTAAAGTTTACAAGTTATTTTACAAGGGTTGCTAGGAGGAATAACAGTGTGTATACACTCTTAGATTTACCTTAAGTTTGATTGGCATACCCTAGGAAGTAAAAGGGCTTACACCCCTAGGGTCTTTGTTGATCTAGCTCTTTATTCTAAGACTCCATTTACCCAATTTTAAAGGCACTAATCTGAATATTTTGCATTAAAGAAATAAAAGAGTGCATTGGGAAACGTGAATTTTTGTCATTTCAACTTTCTGCAATTTGGGTTTTGTTCCTTTTGTCTAGCGCACCTCTTAGCCACTAGGGTGTCCCTTCTAAACGGGTATTGCTTGCTGCTGTAATAAACTTTCATCTTCAACCATTAGGGTTGCAGAAACCCTAATCAAACTTTCTCTAATAACTCTAAACTCAACCGTTGAAATGTGCTAGGATTTTGCTCACATAATCTAGTGATCATAGCACATCTTTTGGTATATTTTTGGCAAGTTTTAATGGTTGAATCTCTTGCTGTAATAACTTGTTTGTTACAGCCATAAGGCTGATTATTATCTCTGCAGAAAGTGTTTACTACAGCCTTACTTTTTGTGCTAGTATCTTGCACCTTTAATCTTGAGTTTCACTAGTGTTTTACTAGTTTATCTCTTGCATCATTTACTTGATTTATAGCACTTGTTTTAGCAGCTAATTGTGCCATTTCATTGTTGAAATATACTCTTACTAATTGTTGCAATTAGGGACAACAAGCTTAACTTGCTTGTCCATCATATACTTGGGCTTGTATCGTTGTTTTCCTTGTGTCTCGGACAGGTACAATCAACATTTGCAAGGTCTACTACTTCTTGGAAACCCTTGGCTACCATCAAGACCTTACTCAAGCCCTTCTCCACACATAGAAACTCGACCCATAGGGGCATTCATTCATACATCATACTTTCCATCTCATTCCCCCCTAGGGTCATCGGGATTCCCCCCTTGAGGTAACCACTCCACCTCTAAAGTGATAGGAACACCTATCTAAGGTTACAGTGGGTAGGTGCTCTCTTAGTTGTCGCCATTTGGTGGTTGGGTCAGGATTTTCCCAACCTACAACTTGTGCAATAACACAGTCTTATGGCTATAGCAAACAAGTGCTACAACAGAAAAAACCAACCACCAAAACTTGCAAGTAAACCACCCAAACGAAGCACAACAACTGGTAGATTAATTTGGTAGATTTCTAGCAAACTTTGACGGTTAGAAAATGAGTAAGTTTGAAAGTTATGAAGTATTTTGCTGTAGCCCTAATGGCTGTAGCTTTTAAATTATAACAACAATAAGAAATCCTTAGCCAAAGAAGACCCCTTAGTGACCTTAGCAACCCTAAAGCGTCAAGAAAAAGTTCCAATTTAAACAATTTCAATATCTCGTGATTTCATGTATACCAATGCAATGATTTATTTCTCCAATGCAAGAGATTAGTGCCTTGAACTATTGAGTTATGGAGTCTTTTAATGAAAGATCTAGCCTTGCCACTTCCTTAGGGGTGTAAACCCTTTTACTCCCTAAGACAAACAAGACTAGCAAGGAACTACTAGGAGCGTGTAAGCCCTTTTACTTCTCCTACTAACCCTTGTACAACAAATTATTCAAGAAAATTATGATAGGCTTAGTGGGGTTGTATGCCCTTATACTCCCCAAGAGCTTAGTAAATTAACCTTGTAACCAAGAAAGAAGCAATAACAAAGCAAAGATTCATTACCTAGTCCAAGGATTAACAAGATAAACTCTCCTTAACAAAGAAAATTCCACCAAAAATGCAGGAATAAGCCTCCACAAGAGATAGTGCATCACGTCTTCATCCAATAGAAGATAAACCATCACAAAAGCAAGTATCAAAGAGAGATAAGTGAAATTGCCCAAAAAGGGCGCAAATTTCAGCCAAGGAGTCTTCTCAAAATGGGAGAGGTATGATCAAAATGAAATGAAATGATTCTTATTTATACAAATCCTCCTAAAAGTGTTTGTCCACATAAATTTAGGGTAAACCACAAAGTAAGGGGTCAACAACCCTTACTTTGCCCCTTTACAACTTTAATTCAAATTTAACCCTAAAAATGCACATAAGAAACCCCAAAGATGACGTCAACCCTCTCTAGGGTGACGTTTTGGCACTTTTTAACAAGTCGTTTGAACTTGGAGGTGAAACGTTGGGCCTCCAAAGACCTCCCTCTCATGCGCTAGGGTTTCCTCCATCAAGCCAAGGCTTCTCTCCATCAAAAGGGGCCAAGTGTCAAGCCAACACCACCACAACCAAAACCCTAGCCCCCAACAAGACGTCAATCCCCAAGATGTAGCGCTCTAGCCTCCAAAGGCAAGTCGTTGGGGTGATGAAGGGCTAGGATAGGTCCTCCAAGGCATCTCTCAAGCCTCCAAAGGCTATCATCATCATCCGGTGTGCAAATCATGGTATCCAACCTGTGGGCTTCATGCCCCAAGGAAGCCCAAGCTAGGTTTGTTCCTCCAAAAATGTGGACCAAGCATGGTCCTGCAAAGACAATGAATATGCCCTCCAAGGATCTCAAGTCAAATGCATCATGATAAGTAAATCAAGTCAATAAAAGAGTTACCCAATCATGTGCATCAAAACCACCTCATCAAATAAAACAAGTGCTCAGAGACCCTATGCAACTTGCCAAGTTTAGGTATGGGAGGGTTGACAAAGCGACCTATTGGGTGAATCATTCCCTAAGTCAAGGAGTGTTTCCTAGGTGGACCCCCCTCTAAGCCATGTAGAGAAGATGGAGTGGATGGGAGAAAGACTTTTGGGCATGGTGTTCATGACATACAAGGGATCGTAGTGTCTCATTTATGGGTGCCTTTGTAGAGGGTGTGTTGCACCTTTGTTTTCAATGCATCAATTTTCCAAGCCCATTAATGCCATTAATTAATTAAGGTCTGGAACAACTCGGTACTCCCTATGGGGTAACATACAACTTGGAAGGAAGTACCACAGTGTTACTTGAAGGGAGAGGTACACAGAGTGCCATGGGGGTAAAGTCTAGCTTGTAACACACTTGTGTACATCCTTCAACAAGTGGGACATTTAGATGTGTTTGCTTTTGCAAGTCTTTGAATTTCATAGGAGAAACATTTTATTGTTCTCAAGACCTCTTTGGGCGAGCATCTGAAAGGTTATGATTTGGCTTTTTATCTTTTTCTGACTACATTCCCTCTGGGCCTTCAGCCCCTTCTTCCTATGAAATGAGGGACAATCCCTTCTTGGGTCAGTACACCCGAAAATCCCAAAAGATAAGAAGGCAAGGGGATGAAGTGTGTGGTAAGTATGATCGGGAATGGCACGATGACTTGTCAAGGGGACCTCCTAGTAGCAAACCCATCCCTAAAGGCTAAGGGTGACCACTTACTAGGGCGTAATGTAAACCACCAAGGTGAAACAGGGCAAAGAGCATAACTTCGAAGAAAACATTACATAATCAAAAGCAGCTTTAAATGCAACACACTCAAATGCCTCAAATATTGAAATGACACTCACCATAATACCTAGCTTGTACCTCATGGAGCAAGACCCAATGTCTTCTGAAAGCAAGTTGATGTGGCGGATACCATCATGATGAATCTGAGATATGTGGTGGTGAGTCGGGCATCTCTCTATGTAAGTGGATGATGTCAACCATATGTCCCTCTATACTCCATGTCTACAACCTAAGGGCCTCGAGACATCGTCTCCTTAGTTATCGCTAGCATTTGGGGATAGAAGAACCCAAGTTCAAGCAAGCTCGTGAGGGTCAAGAACATAGTAGGGCTAATAAGGGGATGGTTTATATGCCAACTTGAAAATACTAAAAGAAAATTGCAATAATGAAATATAAACTACTTTAATCTAGAAATTGAAACTACTCTAATATTTTGCAGTGCAATTTTCGTTTTATCCTTAGGTTAGTAAAGCAAAGCAAAAAGAAAAGTTAAATCAACCAATCATACAAAAGACATATATTCCCCCTATGAGGATTGAAATTGGGCGCTTGGTAGCCCACTGATTTTATTTATGATTTACAATCTTTTTTTTGGGAATGGTTGTGATCCTTTATAAAAAAGGATCAACGAGCTTACAAGTTTCAGAAATTTGTTATGAATGGAGGAAAGTTGTTTCTGGGGGTCCCGAATGGTCCAAATCCTCAAAATTTTGCCAGCGCTTCCTCCTATCTACTCACTAAACTTGCAAAAACAGAGAGTAAAAGAACACTAAAGATGTCCAAAATAACTTTGGACAACTTGCAAAGAAAAGGTGTTAGAATTGTACAAAAGTTTATCAAATAAAATCTATGATAAGTTAGCAAACTAGAGACTAAGAAAACAAGCAAATAGCAAGCCTTCTTAGTGATTTTACTTGCTGTCCCAAAACAGCAAGTACAATGGCACTAAGATTGCCAAATTTACAATGAGAAAACTTTAAAAATGAAACACCCTTTAGCCTTGAAAGATTTAAAAGAAAACTTGCTAAAAGATGAACTTTTATGATAGATCTAGCTCTTTGATGATAGAAAAATTAATATGCAATCTAGATATATAATGCATGCATGCATAGGTAAAGATCTATGTATGATTTTTAATTAGAAACTAGATCTACTTGCATACAAGAAAGGTAACCAATAAATCTTTAGCTTTGTTGAGAAAGAGATAGAAAGAAAGGGCTTGTAGCTTGGAATCCTTGGGCAACGGAGTTTTCTCAATGCAGCATAGAGGGACTATGTCTTTTTATAAACCTTGGAGTATGAGGAAGATGCAACCTAGCTCAAGCTCCTCTTCAAGTGTGAGAACCTGCAAACTTAGAAATTCCTTGCAAAGAAAAACTGTTAAAAGTTTGGTGCCACCTACAAAAGAAGCTTGGAAAGCATGAGAATTAACCGAAATAGACATTCGATTCAAAGAGATCTAATTTAAGTGGACAATAAGATTATGAAGCAACCTAGCTTTTCTAATCATAACCTATTAGGAGACACCTCCGTTTAGAAGGCCAAATTTCACCAATTATAATGCAAAAAAATACAAGAAAGATTACACCTCACATTTAGCACATTGACATAGAAGATCCACACATGAAGAGCATTATATCTAGCCTCCAAAGCATTTTATTCCAAATGAAATGATAGTACAATAGCAACAATATCACAAGCGTTTTCTCCCAAAGCTCCAACTAGATAAACAATGGAGGGAGTCCTTGCTTAAATAAGACAAATGGTAAAGATCCCAATGAGGGGGGGCACACCACTTGGAGAGGGAATGAGACATGTGTATGATGCAAAAGCTGCCACACATCTACAAACTCAAAGAAGGCGCCACATTAGCAAGATAGGAGGGAGGAGAGTTCGCCACCTCTTAAGAGGTGGGTGCCTCTCTCCAAGAGTGTGCCACCTCTTGAGAGGGGGGCGCGCCTCATCTTGGAGATCTCCTCAAACGAAAAGTGAACCGTTCACTTGACTTTGAGGAGATATCCAAGATGAGGTGCGCCACTTCTCAAGAGGTGGGTGCCTCTCTCCAAGAGTGGGCCACCTCTTGAGAGGGGGCACACCTCATCTTGGAGATCTCCTCAAACTCAAGTGAACACTCAAGTGATTCACCCACAACTCTCTCTCAAGTGCCAACAAGGCCCAATGAACTCATAGAGACAGTGAGTTAACTCAAAACATGTCCTCGACATGTTTCCCAAAAAATATCATTGCTGATTTTTTGTCTTTTTTATGTCTTTTATTTCCCTTTTGTGAGAGAAATTGACTTTTAGTGATTGAAAATCATTATTTTCACTCACAAAGGGGGTACATAGGTAAAGTGGGTACTCTAATCAAGAAAATGAGTACCCCCAAGGCATATGATGCCTCCTAGTACCACTTATTTAACTTTTACATAAATTACAACTAAAATATCTCATTTTTGCGGGAAAGTTGTATTTGCTAAAAACATTAAAAAAAACTAAGGGGGACTTTATGCATTTCCATAAGACTCAAGAGTGATGACTAGCATGGTAATCTGTGTAACCGGATTCGTCCAAACCCCCCTCCGTGTCTCGTGTCCAGCGAATCCGACACGATTTGTTGTGACACGTGTCGAATTCGTTGGAGTGATGTGTCATGTGCACGTGACACGTACTTAAAACGTGCCCAACACTACCTAAAACCGTGTCACGAAATCATGACATGTGACCCGCAAAAAGGCAGCCCGCGGGGCCTCAAAAACGATTTTTAACTTGCTTTTATCTCATTTTAACCACAGGTTGGAGCAGCAAGAAAGGTTAGAGAGCAGCAAAGGGCTTTGGTAGAGTGTGAGAAGGGATTCCAAGTGCCAAGCAAGTGGATTTGTCCACCATTCTTTAAGTTTTTTTCTACGGCAGCAGTCCAAGAACTTTGCTACAGCAGTCATGACTCAATCATCAAGGGCAGCTAGAAGAGGGCAAAAGAAAGGGAGGGATTTTCCCACTAATGTTGTCCCTCCTCCTTCATTTTCAACAGGGTCAGCTAGTGTTCCATCTTTTAGAAGTGGGGCTGCAGCAACAAGCTCAGAGGCTGAAAAACATGATGTTTTAGCAAGGCAGCAAGCTCAAGAATCAAAGTATACATTGTGGAAGTATGTCACAAGACATCAAGGGCCCGGGTCCAAGTTAAAGGGGGGAGGTAATATTCTTTGGACATGTAGTTTTTGCAAAACTCAATTTACAAGCACCTACTTCCGAGTAAAGGGCCATTTGTTGGGCACACTTTGTGGACTTGGAGCATGTCAAGGAGTGAGTGCATCCAAACGAAGAGAACTGGAAAGAGAGGCCAATGTTGGCAAGGGGATTGTGGCAACGGCATCTAGGAAAACCAAGAATGAGGATCCTCTTCCATTCTTGAGAAAACCATCTAGCAAACACCCATTTGGGGGTGGGAGTGAAACAACAAGAAAGAGGCATGCAATGGGTCCAATGGACAAGATATTTCAGCAAGAGAGGCGAGATGAGTTGGATCTTACCATTGGGTTTTTTTTCTATCTCAACTTCATCTCATTTAATGTTGCACAGTCTCTTTTGTTTATTGAGATGTGTTGAGGTCTAACTCAAGGGGCTCCAGCAAGGTACATGCCTCCTGGTTTAGAGAGGCTAAGAACCACATTGTTGGTTAAGGCAAAGAGGCAGGTGGAGAAAATGCTAGAGCCTATTAAAGAAGCTTGGCCCTCATCTGGTGTTAGTATTGTTTCAGATAGATGGATAGATGCAGCACGCCATCCACTCATCAACTTCATGGTGTCTTCCTTGAATGGACCAGTTTTCTTGAAAGCGGTGGATGCTCTTGCAAAATTCAAGGATGCACACTATATGGGTGAGTTGTTCATTAAAGTTATTGAAGATGTAGGTGTTGATTCTTGTGTGCAAATTATTACAGATAATGCACCTGTTTGCAAGGCTGCTGGTATGGTTGTGGAAGCTAAATATCCACAAATAT